>JAAZTK010001892.1:0-12564 GCA_036507255.1 Megalothorax incertus
GATAGCATTTTATTTGAATTTTTTTAATCAATTTTGGACCATGTGACATGGTCCAGGTCAACCGGATGTCAACTTTTCCGGTAATGAACCCTAAGTGATCCACCCCCGAATTATTCTACATCTTTTGACACCAATTTCATAAATTGTCGAGCTTTAGTCAAGGATTCTATAGGTAAATCCTGTACAAAGATAGAAATTGCATTATTTTATAGAATAGATATGGCCTGTAAAAACTAATAAACTAATTATTGTTACGTGGATATACACAAATCTAAACATTTACATGCCTGATGCTTAAATTGCTATTTATCTAGTATCAAAGTTTGGAGAGCAGAAATGAATAAATATTCATGTGGTGTGTACATTATGTAACAAGCTTGTAGTATTGTAGGATACACTTTGTATCAGTCTTTTATGATCATTATTGAATCAGTAAGAAATTAAATATCATATTATATTGATTATTGAAGCAAAACCTGCCTCAGACGCACAGCGAATTAATTTATTTGCTCCTTATCTATTAATATTTAATGTACAAGTAGTAGATTGGACCATTGAAAGAAACCCGTATATAAACGTGTACAATTAACCTTTGACCTTTTTAGTATACTACAATCAATAATGTAAATATAATATTGTAGTAGGTATTGTAGTGTTACGCGTGTAGATTAAATTAAATCAAATATCCCATCTCCTATTCATATTGTAGGTAATAAAGTTCCAGATCAGCCCTCAAATGTTTCAAAGAGCCGGATAAAGACCCACTTCAGTTGCTCGAGCCTGAACTTTGTCAATTGCTTCAGGCGGTACGCCGCCTCCATCTCCTCTTCTCCGTGGAACAACTCCAATTCTTGCCTCTTCCAAAAGTTTTCAATGTGCTTAGACCTGCGTTTGGGCTTGGGATCCGGATGAAACAAGCTCGAGTGAGTCCACGAACCGCAGTAGGATGTGCACCAAATAGGAGGAGGGAGTCGAGGGATTGGACCCCGAAGATCCATAATCTCCACCCTCTCCCCGTAGAGGACCCCCTTATTCTGGGCTTTCAGGATGAGAGACTTGAAAGCTGGGCTTATCTCGACGAAAGTCTGTTTAGGAGATAAGACATTACTATATATTACGGACTCGAGTTATATAATTGAATCAAGTTTAAGCTTACACAGTAGCCATCCAGTCCTCGGCTCAAGCGTCGCGCTTCCTCCTCCGCCTCCCTCCTCACCTTTTCCCGAAGACATTCGTGCCACCAGTCTCGAAATTGCCTCTATAATATAGTTTCAATACCAGTATATCAGCATGGGTTCGGGCAGGGAGTTTAAAAATGGGGATTTTATTACCTCACGGGCTAAGGCGCCCTTCCTAGCAATCTCCATCCTCCTGTCCTCTTGGCGTTGTTTCAGGGCATCCGCCGCGTTAAATGGGGGCCCCTTTTGTAGCTCGTCCGAGAGTATCGCATAAGCGTGTGCTACGGCTGGAAAAAAAATGAAAATAAAATAATAATTAGCATCAGAGTGCATAATTTTTTGCCCATTTAAAATAGCAAATTGTTCCGTGGTACAATATACTTTATTTGGAGGGAATCTGACCGGAATTCCAGCCTAGGCCTAATTAGTCTAAATACACCTCACTTTGTACACCATAAAATGTAGCTCACGAAGGAGAAAAGGGGAAAGTGGTGAAAGCAGCAAATCTCAGGTTCGCGCTTGTAAATACATAGGTAACGGTACAGATGGAGGGAAGGACAATAGCCATTAGGCTTTCGATAAAATGGGTTAAATTACCACCCTCCATAAAGCAGCATAATGCATACACTCGAGATGCAACTTGACAAAGATAATAAATGATCCTACCTTTAAATACCACGTCAGCTCCAGGGGCCTTATTTTTGTCTTCATGGCACATCAGCGAAGCCTTAAAGTAGGCCTTTTTTATTGCTACCCTCGAAGGAGGTGGTGTTCGATCCAATCCAAGAAGTCAATATGGATCAAGCGGGTGCTCAAAATATCTGTAATTTTGTAATTGTAATTTAATATGGCAAAATGGGCTCCACTCTTTTTTACAATAAAATCAACAGAAAAAAATAAAAAAGCACTCACCGCTGCAACACTTTCTCGTCCTCCGGTGAATAGGCGGGCTCCTGGGGTTCCATCGTCAGCAGCGGCGGGGTGGTGGTCAGAAAATGTCACTCTTCTGCGGGACGAAAAAAGAGAAAAGGGTCAAAATTTGCAATAAAAAATCCAAACTGTGTGTGACTGTGGTCCAAAAATTAAATTGATCGCGAACTGTGTTTAGTTTCACGGGTGTATTGGGGTATTTTGGGTTTTTGCTCACTGTGTCAACCCTTGACCCGGATAAATTCGTTTATTCGGTCAGTGCAGGTATCTAGCGAGTTATAGGTCACACCACGATTGACCCGGATGTTAATTATACTATTATCTGTAAGCGGATCTGCGATCCGCCGCATGTCCCCTTATTATTTGGGGTCCGGTTGGGTTGACCGCAACACTACACCCAGGGCCAACCCAATCGCACCTTATCTGGGCCCTTTTTACCCTACCCAGAGTGTCAGCCTTTAAGGAATGAAGCACACAACTTTATCCCTTAAAACTTAAAACATAATCAACATAGACCCATAATCCCCACTCAAAACCTCAGAGATAGCCAGCTGACCTCAAATGAGCTCGTTCTGGCCAAAGGAAAAAATAAAATGTTACATTGCATTGGAATGCAATGCAATTCCCTCAATATAGCCCAAACATTCATATCCTCATTCATATTTATGGGAAATGTCAGTTTGTATTTAAAAATGTCCATTCTAAAATTATGCGTACTTTTTAAATGTAATATTCTTACTCTATAGACTATAACTCTTCCGGCTTCATGATTTTACATGTGGTATTAGTGTAGGTATATTGCAGTTTTACTGTATGCACAAAAACATAATACTTTACATTGAGCGCAATTGCAGGGGAGAGACCTGCATCAGATTGATGTAGGTAAATAATAGAAATAATGAGTACTCTTGTACAACTAATATAAGCAATTGAGGGAGGTGGAAAAGTTTTTCTTCAGAATTTAAAAACCACAAAATAAATATTATCTCAACTATTCCGTCCAACATTTATAAGGTACATAGTAGTACTACAGAGGGGTGACAGTTCCATGCAGCCCTTGAATGGTGGTTTCAAACAGTCGCCCAAAGTTGGGTGCAGCGCGTCGCTGACTCGAAGTGGAAGGAGTAGCAGCTGGAACTGCAACTGCTGGAACTGCAACTGCCAAAAGAGAACAAGTATAAAGTGGCTTGTGGATAAATGTGCTACATAATATCCGTACCTTTTGCTTGTGCTCCGCCGCCAGTGGCGCCATTTCCTACATAATAAAGGGAGGGGGGGGGTTCAAATGAATGGTGAAACATTTATTTTGTATCATTACCACGCAGCTCGCGGAGGGCAAATTGCCTCACAAAACGGATAATGTTCTCCGGATTCCGGTGGTCGGGGTATCTTGGTTGAGTCAGAACAGATAGGTCCCGGACTTGCTTTTTGGTCTGAGAATAATGTTATGATTAAAGCGTATAGCAGTTGATAATTTTCAATACCTCGTCCAAAACTTCGGGAGAGGGCGGAAGCTGGCAATAGCAGGCGACACTACGTGTGTCTTCTTTCTTTGCTTTCTCTCCAGCGACGAGGATGGCATTTATCTCACCCGAGAACTCGGCACGATCCGGTGAATCATTTGGAACCCTTGCATCAAACAGCTCTTTAAGCTCCTTTAGCTCCCTCCTAAGAATTTCCATGATCGTGCATTGAGCATGGAGAGCCGCAGACTCGTGCAAACGAACTTGAAGAGCCTTTTTCTTGGTATTGTCGATATTTGTGTACATTGTGCCGGCCCTCTGGGTGGCATCAGCCAGGTTCCTGGAGACCAGGTCAATAGCAAGGATGAGAGCAAGGCCTGGAAGCTCTATTTGATGAATTGTGGAGAAATGCAATTATTTGCTTTGTTATTGGATATATAGTATTTTGTCAACGTACCCCTTTTGTAGTCAATCTCTTCTCCAAGGCCTGCTGGACGTCGGGCCGCTGGGTGGCTTAGAATGGCATGGATGAGGGGTTCGCCCAACCTCCACTGGATCCAGTCCGTCACATCTGACCCATTTGCCTTGAAGACGCCACCCCAATGCATTGGCATCCCCCCATTAACTCGAAATGGAGCGCGATCGAAGAAGGCTTCGACAAATCCCGAAGAAACCCACGCTTCGTGGCTGCCATCCACCCCTTTGGTTAGCCTTGCAACACCACATTGTTCAATCGATTTCACCAAAAAAAAGAATGGTTCTTTCCACCCCAATTTCCTGGCTGCACTGGCCCTCTTATCATCCGAGCGGATCTGTATTCATATTAGTTGGGGGATCTGGGACGGATATACTTGCATAAATAATCTTACCACAGTGATGTTCTCGAGTGTCCGCATAGGCGATTTCATACCAAAAAGGGAATTCACCTTCATGCCATGACGGAGGAATAATACATCAAGGGCTGGTCCATTCAACTCCTTTTTATAGAGCTCGACAAATTCTCCACCCTTCATCAGGAGACCGGACGAAAGAGATCGCACGTGGCGTGCATGATATCGAAGGGTATCCCGAACCCGAGCGTCGATTGTATTGACCCTATTGGGAAAATTTGCATCTCATAAATTAACAAAAGTATACAAACATCCATGTTAGCCATACTCGGAGTGGTCACTCGGCTTGTACTGGTCCTTGGCCCATTCCTCGGTGGGCACCTCGTCACGGAGGATAATCGCTCTGAACTGGCTAGTCATGGGGGTGGTGGTGGTCCGGATATGGTAAGAGAGGGGTGGTAATCGGGGTCTAGAATTTGGAAGAAAAATGGGAAAATTTGACCTCTCAATTGTGCTTTGAAGATGGAAAATTGTATTTGATTTGCTATACATATTATGCTCGTTTGCATGGGAATTTTAATTTGATCCAAGGTGCATGTGACCCCAAAGTGCAAAGGTGGGATTCTATAGTATTAATGTTACTAGTTGGCAAAAACATACGTTATGGGGTGTTTTGAAGTGGACTCTGATGATGGCATGGGACAAGCTTGGCAAGCTTGGCAAGCTTGCCAAGCTTGCCAAGCTTGTGGCACTCTATGTTTAGTTATTACTATTAGTTAATATGTATGGATCAAGGGGTCTTCCTTTCTATTGACACCTCCTGAATGTACAATATAATTAAAGAAAGAAGCTTGGTCATTTAAGAAGGTAGACTGCGGAGGGATTCAAATGCCTCTTGGGTGTATTTGTATCTTGTAGGAAAAGGGTAATGGCATTTCAAGGGGAGAGGGGAACTCTGCAAGGGTGCCAAATAATATGAAGAAAGAAGGGTAAGATATATGGTCCATTATCTTATGTATATGTACCTAATAGGCATTGGTATGGGGTAATTTGCTCGAAGTTTGCATTTCCATGCACAAAATCAAATATGCAATTAAAACAAGGGGATGGAACAAATAAAAAGTATCCAGCCTTTCACATAATGTTTAATTCGAATTAATTCGAATTCGAAATCATTAACCTCAATTCGACATTTTCTAAACGCAATCAGTTCGAAATAGGCAGCCTCAGATCTGTCATGAGCGGCCTCAGATTCGGCATATTTTGCCTCAGATTCGGCATAATTCGTCTCAGATAGTGTATAGGATTGAATTAGAGGGGCCTAGAGCATTTAAAGGTCAAGTGGAGGTAAAGTTAAAGGCGCTCTCAAATGAGTTGTCATCGTAGGGACACTATTAATTAGCGAGTGCCTGGGAAAGTATGTGTACTCTTCAAGAACCTTACATCCTTGTGCTTTGAGAATATGCATAGGATTGTGTTTAATTTATAATTGAAAATTAGTTTAAATTATAATTGCATAATTTACAGGGTCAATTAAAAGTGGAGTGAATTTCCTCTTAATTAACCTCCTAATTAATCCGGGTTCGCGTGTGTAGAAACTACACATAATATATATCCTATACATAATCTCCTGCGATATAACAGCTAGCCAATTGTTTCTATCTTGCTGGAGAATCGGTGGATCAGATCCTATCAACCAAACCACACTGATATAATACCTTCAAGTATAACTAAAACTACCCAACTGTTGTAAGTAACTGAACTAATGTGCACATAAAACAATGAGGATATAGAATAGTACAAGAATAGTTTTTAATTGGACATTAAAAATATAAAAAATAACTACTAGTATATTTAACATTATGTAGAGTAATGAACAGTAAGTATAGAAAGAGGTAACACATATTGGGAGGTAAGTAGATATCGTAGTATTAGTGTACAAATGATAGTGAAAACGTGTATGTGAATATAATACCGCATAAATTGAAACTTATAGTTGTAGACGAGAAAGCTAAACTCCTGCCGAGAATCCATTGGATATCTTGTCATTGGAACATCATTTGCGCTGGACGTATTTCTTTTTTTCTTTTGATCCCGGTTGAAAGAGGGCCTTTTTCACTCCCTCCACCTTCGGATCCAACTTTGCCCTTTTCTTGGGAGGGGGAGGACAAACAGAAAAGGTTGGCTGGTGAGGGGTTGAGTTGGACAGGTCACGCTCGTAGAAGAGGATGTACGCTGATGGCGAACAGACCCGACCTCGGTCCACTTCACTTACATCAGAGTCGTTCGCTTGCAGCCATACCCTGGAGGTGGAGAATAATTAAATTGATATTACTATTTGAATCAAATATACTACTTGTACTACATACCCTGTTTTGTCTTTATCTCTACAAATGGCCGTGTAATGTCCTCTAGACCTGGTCCCATAATGATTAGAGGTCGCAATGAGATTGTAGCTCCTCGCTTCGAGGTCCTCTGACGGCGGGTAGAATCCGTCCAGGGGGAATTCTACAAACTCTCCCCTTTTAACCCCATAATTATCAAATCTGAAATGTAAACATAAGGTGGATTTTAGAAATTGAGTTTAAGAATTAATAAATATGAATGTTATAATACACATATTCTAACCTCTGCAAGTGTATAATTAGGTAGGGTGGTAGTTGAGTTAATGTCATCTTCTTCGTTGATGCTGATCCGTTCTCATTGCATTTTGGACAGATCCATTCGGGAGCAGGCTCCTCTGTAGTGTAGAGGGCGAGGCACTGATGGAGAGTAATCTGCGAGGTGGATCCAGTTGGGATGTGAATAGAGAGATCATAGAATGAATCATATTTGGACGATAAATGGCCACATGAGCCGCATTTCAACGAGGAGCATTGTTGCCCGCAAAAGACAGTATCAACGGGACTCTGGCCATCCTCCTGCGGAATAAGATAAAATCATGTATAAAATGTGAAATACGGAATAATTGAGTTTTTATGCATAATTAGTGTAGCTCGAGGTAACATACCCCCCTGAGTTCACCGTTGAGTAAGCCAAATAGCTTTTCGAGGAACTCGTGCGAGTCTTGCTGTCCACCTTGCATAAAATCCTTGCAGTACATCCCGAAGGATATCTGAAAGCATTCGATGGAAATGCTAGAATACCCCCTTCCCATCTCCCGGAAGGATCCGGCTAGAGTCCTTGAAATTTCTCCACGGGTTTCTGATATTGGAGTCAGCTCGTTCCTGTTTAGATTGGAAATTTGCTTAAATTCAAACTACATACAGTATTGGGTTATACTACTTACCGAAACTTATCAGTTGTGAAATATCTGCAGAATAACTTCGTACGGTACAAACACTGGAGAATCGAGTTCATATAACAAGTATTGCCGAGATTCTCGAGACCCGTTGGGACCCCTTTTTGGGGTGAGGACACGGAAGGGACTTCCCAGAGGGTAGACTTTGGTGTGGGTGTACTCGTTGCAACCTCCATCTCGTCCTCAGTCTCTCCCTTCAATGACATCTTACTTAGGCCACCTCCAAGGCTGTCGGACGAATTTTGATGGATAAATATGGTCTTCTTACGGCCGCCGTTCCGGGTAATAATAGGTGATCTCATGACAGTCTTCTTTTTCTCCTCCTCTGAGTCAGAGTCACCACTTGAAGAGGAGCTACCGTCATTGGAGAATTTTGGTTTTTTGCGTTGTCCTGTATTCATAAAGGATTCGCCGTTTGAGGATTTGTCTTTGCTAGAGAATTCGGTCTTTTTCCGTTTCATTTTTTTCATAAAATAAAAGTCATAATTTGAGGAATTGTCCTTGCTGGAAAAGCTTGATTTTTTACGCTTCCCTTTCCCCTTCACAAAATCCAAATCACCATTTGAAGAGGAACTGGCACCCATCGAAAATTTTAGCATTGGACCCTTGTTTTTTATGAGAGTGTATAATGCTCTCATAGTCTCACCACTGGTACTAAAGGTCAGGGCTCCACTACCGATTTGATCGAGGCGATCCTTTGGCTGGGACACGTGAACCGCGTTGATTTCCTTAACATTTGTGATAACTGGCTCGGCAGGAGGGCTTATGTCGAGAGGGAGGAACGCATTTTGATTGATGAGTCCATCATGGGATGTGACAAGAGCCTGTAAACGATTTAAGATTTATTAGTACATATTATATATGGAAATTACAGCAATTACGTGTATATATCATACCGTAGGATCATCGTCGTTGATGGGAACATCAAAAGAGTCCCGCAATTCCACATATCCATGCGATTCTTCTAGTTCATTATATATGGGCTCCTGGGGCTGTAGACCTGGAACTGTTCCTCCGATGATTCTTATATTCTCTGGTCTTAATATGAGGTTCGCCCATTTGCATATGACGGGCCCTTTGACCTCAATCTTTGTCCCGGGTATCATGTACGGTTCCAAAACTGAGATCCTGCAAGATTCGAGGCCGTATACTTTTTGGGATCCATCTGTCAATGTAAGATGGATACACCTGGATTTATACGCGCCTGTAATTTCCCTAGTGTCTTCGATCTTAAAATGAAATTTCAGTCAACACTTGCATTAAAATCATTCAATAAAAAGGAGATCATACCTGCAAAACATATTTTGTCTAGCTTTTTTTCTTCAATATCTTTCAGACCCTGCGGTAGGCATTCTCCTCCGATCTCATTGAGATCGGAATCGATCCACTGGGCAAGAACTGTATTTTTTATAAACTCGGGAGTCATTTCTTCCTGAAATATGTAAAACACATTGAACTTGTTGTTGCGCTCCCAGATAAAAGATACCTCTAGATAGTTTCCTTTGATCCACTCCAAGCACTGATCCAACCAGCCATCCGTGAGAGGGTATCCATACTCAGCGAGGAAACTACTCCAGTCCAATGTTGACATTGTTGACGGAGGTTGCGTGTCCTCTTCAACCACAGGCAAACCAATTACCTAAGATAAATCCATGCAATACGTTAGATATAAAAATGATTTACGGATAATTACGGAACGGTCTAGATTCGCGCCATCAATTGGCACTTGATCCTTTGGTGTATCGACATTTCTATAAATATACGTATTGAGTTAGTAGTAAATGTTAACATAAATAACTAATTTTCACACACGATTTGGGTGGATTAACCTCAAGGAGAAACCGCAGACCCTCATACCATCGCCAAGTCTCATAAGCCCTATTATTCTCCCTCTCTCCTTGCTTTACTCTGAATGATAGTTTAGCTGTCAGAGCTCTCCATACATTCCTGCATTCAGATGCTATTTAAAATAATTCAATTATTAACATATAAATTACAACATAAAGAGACAAACCTGTTCTGCCAGTGTTAGCTGAAAGTTGGTTCCAAGTAATGGTCATCTTTTCTTTCTTCTTACGACTTGTGTTGTTTAATTTGTATACTTCATCATTTGGGTCGTATAGACAAGGGTGCTTACGAACCTCTTTAATTAATTTTATCCTAAATTCTTCAACGGGGGCTGTCAACCAAGGCATGTTTGTCTTAAAAGAACAATAATCAATAAGACCCGCAGCCTTTTTCAATCACACAATTCAAGAGTTTGATCCGGAAACGGAGGATATGCGATCCGCTGTTTAAACTTTAAATTTATATGCCATTCAGAAAGGGTATGATCCGCAAGTAGTTGGCTCTTTGACAATAGTGGGAAAAAACTCGATGGGGAAAGGAGACCATTTTTCCCAAATAGGCACCAGTTTTGAAGGGGTTATTCCCAATTTATTTTCATTTTTATGATCATCTTCTTAAAATTCGTAAGTGTATGCCATTTCAATCCATCAAAATGGATTATATTTCCTGTTCAGTAACAGCCATGTCCCTTTTTGACCGCTTGACTCATGAGGAAGGGGGGGAGGGGGGTATCCCGAGAGGAAGTAGACATTGTTAAATAATCACTAATATCTCATGTGGAGGTCTCAATTCGAGCACCGGATGGTGAAGTTCCAATAAAAAGGAAATTTGCACCCAAAGTTGGTATTTTTAATTGCTCATGATGTCACAAGAGTCTGATAACGCCGAACTCTCCACCGCAATTGAAAACATGCGTAGATCTTTAGCATGTGTGGACATTTCATAATCGGTGAAACCCTTTGTCACTGGGAAGATAACATATAACCTTACCTCGGGAGACCTACTGATTTACAGGGAACTATTAAGAGTGGCCAGAGATGATCTGGATGACGGATGCCTTCGGGTAACTTTCCATGTCACACAGATGCATAGAGCAAAGTCTAGGGGAGAAGAGAGACCCTTTGAACCAAGAGGAACATCGACTCTCTCTCTCTATATATATATTTAGTAATTGACTCAATCGGGAGGAACGTATGGACATGTTACCATCATGTGTAATACATAAATTAGTTTAGATGCCAATTTAAATTATCCATCCTAGGCAGAGTTTAAAGAAATATATGCTTTAGTATAATCCAAAATTAATGCATATAGTCAATGCAACAGATCCTATTCAAGTAAATGACATATTTTCAATAGTTCTTGACGAATATACGTGAATATAATACATCATATCGCAGTAGTATGCATCTCTTTAATAACATATATACACACTATAGATGGGCCAGTACCGATGTAACAAATAGGTAATTCTGAGTAGACTAAATGAAATTCAGGGTATTCGCATTTAATTTCGGAGATATGTTTAAAAGGTTTATATTTTACAATCATAAATGTAAAATTGAAAGATGTCATAAGAAATGAAAAAGACCCTACTTCGAGTTATCCGGATATTTACAAATATCCGAGTGGAATGATATATGCGAAATCGCAAAAACATATATACAATAGAAGTATTTGTTAAATATAAAAATTATTTAAGTAAAATACGCAGTGAGAGGGATGACTGTGGATGAAGAAGATAATGATACGAGTAAACTCTTTAAAATTTAAAGATTTAAGTTCAAAGAACGCGTTGACTTTACTGACAAGTAATGAAATTGAATTAACTTGGGTTATATAGGTACAATATTTGAGAACTCAAGGGATAAATTGAACTACAGAGGAAGGTAAATGAGGTTCGACGAGGGCTAACCCATGAAGTTATGAGTAGGTTTATACATTAGTCTAATACGAATACAGTATAAACAAGTTAATTGGCTAGTAGTATCTTACGGCTAGTAGTATCATACGGCTATTCCCTTTACTCCTTTTTGTGCGGGGATTGTGTAAGGGGATTTTGTACGGGTGTCTGCTCTTTTTTGTGAAACTCGAAGATTTTCTTTCTTTTTGGATACTCTTCCAAAGTATTACGTATGATCTTCCTTTGGTCAAGGAAGACAGCCATTGGGGGCGGAAAATCTCTCCTTTTCGCCCAGTGCTTCGTTATAGTTGAGTGGTGTACATCCAAATCGAACGCTTTTGCGATAGATTTGGCCTATAATAATTCGGACTATTAAAACTAATCATATCAATTGATCAAGTGAATAAAAATTGGTAAAATAAAAATACAATTTGATTTTTTGTTGAAATACGTTAATATACAATATATGCTTACCGATACATTTAGAAACCCTATCTTAGTAGCCCTCCATAGATCAACGAGCATGTTGCGGAATTCGAATGTGGTTTCTTTTTCCTGTATAGTATGTCCAATTTGATCGTCAGTCAATGATGACAAAGGAGGGAACCCCAACTCTCTTAACTATAGATTATGATAACAATTTAACAAAACATAATATATAATAATAATATTTAGCAAATTGTTCATTTAGCCAGTACGTACCATTGGGTGGCGTTTGTGGAAATGCCTACATGTATTTTGATTATATGCCGCATCTGTAGTATAATGAACAAAGGAATAAGGTTTTTCCGCAATTCTTCACGAGGCATGTGCGTGAAATTGCAGTTCCTTTCCAGTATTGAATAAATGATGACAACACTTTCCGTTTTCTCCTTTGTGTGCTGATCCTTTTTCCAGCTACAAAATCTGCAATAATTTAAATCTTATAATTAGTGTTTGGTGATACAGATATGCGAACATTTAGACATTATGCATAAAAGTCTTACCATATGTAGTTGGCGCAGAGGGGAGATTGAACGGGGCGTTCCGTATTATCCGATTGATCTTATCCTTATGGTCAGCCAGCCGAATTAATGCCCAGTGTGACATAAGGGTGTCTGCGCTTGAAATA
>JAAZTK010001893.1:0-12562 GCA_036507255.1 Megalothorax incertus
GAAATCTAAAATTTCTTTGTCCGAGCACGTTCCCTTTCCCAAAACTTTGCTCCTCCTCCTCCATCATTTCTGGCTTTACACAATGAAATAAATGGGTGAATCCGAAAGCTTTTATCATTCCTTTATATATTGGCTATTATTCAATTGACCTACTAGTCAAAATCTGCGAGGCAAGGTTGACCAAACAGAGGTAGGTAATATTACAAATGTTTTTGCGCCATTTCCCCCATACAAGGATTTATTAGGTAGGCATACAAACTTTTCAAATGGCCAAATTCACTCCAAAGTTTGCATAAAGATTAGAAATGAATAGGATATTTTATTGATGGATGGATAGTTGCTCTTTGAATTGCAGCTCCGAGTCCCGAAGCTAACTCTCATTGAAATTCAGATATTTCAACTTTTCATTGCAAATACTTTGGAAAAGGATTTAGGCGGGATATTATTCTCCGGGTGAAAGTGCAATAGAAACCGGGAATAGGGAGAACCAGCCAACTCCGGGTTATGCGTGTGGAGGGCGCCCAACACCCGGGTTCAGAGTTTCGGACTTTCTCTCCATACTTCCCCCGTTTCGTTCATGTCTAATATGTCTTTAGAAGGACTGCTGGAATTCAATAATGCTTCCTTGTGCTTTCACTTCCACTTTAAATGGAATTGGTAAAGTTTTGGCTTGCCTAGCTTACGGATAATACGAACCAAGAAATTTCAGCTAAATCCCCATTCTTTCGACTCATTTCACCAAATGGGCTCACTTTTTTCATTACTTACTGCTAGGTAGGTATGTTCAGGAAGGGGTTATTCTCTCCTAAATCTATTCAATTGATAAGAATTCTTCAAGAGTTAAGGTGGACACAAATTACAATCTGTAAAAGTTATTTCTCATACGGCTATTAAGGGCATCATTCAAAGTCTCAGGATCAGAAGACGTATACATCTTTCTATAGCCATTCAGTCTTGTTGCTTTCTTTTTGCAAAGGCAAATTGAATTTGAAATGGGAGTGCTTTGCAATAAGAAGGGCAATATGGACATGACATCCTCATTGTCCCATCTCCATCCCTTTGAGAATACCTCTCTTGAAAGGTATTGTAAAGTACGGCGTATATAATATGTCTCGCTTTCTCTTTTGAAGGTAGACTTCAAGGCTCGAAATGGATGGAAATGTTAGGATTTAAGTGAGCCAAAGTATTTCAATTTCAAAAGTTTAAGGGACAGGTTTCCTTCAAAGCCACTCCGAGGAAAGTTTTTGCGAATATTGTATCGGGAATTGAGAAGGAGGCCGGGAAAAATTGAAAGAATTGCAAAAGAAGAAGCGAATCTTGACAGAGAGTCGGAATATAAGAATAGAATAAAGGAAGCTACTTGGATGATTTTGTATTCTTTCATTTTATTATACGATACGCGTATCTCTGACCTACATATCCATATTACTCGAATGCGTATATTTCAAGAGTCGAGCTTGAAACTCGCATCCCCCTGAATAATCCAGTCTCCGGACGCGGAGTATTATTAAAGGAGACTGAGATCGATCTCCACGCGGAAAAAGCAACAGCTCTAAAAATATATTATATTCTTAAGATTATTGTACTACTACTATGATATTCAAGCTCCTTCTGCTTCATCATCAATCAAAAGGAATAAGGCCAAATTAAAGATGAGCTAAGCAGCTTCAAAATCTGATTTCTTAATAAACAATGGAAAGGAATAAAGATGAAACAATCTGAAGGAAATGGAGCATTTTTATCTAAAGGATGCTCTTTAATTAAATAAGCACAGAATAGCGTATAAACTGAAATTGTATTCAGCCCCTAATTTAATTTTAATGGAGCACAAATGATCCAAGAGGTCTTTGACTCGAGATATAGTGAAAGCGTGGAGAAAGCACCAGTAAAACTCGTTATTCCTATTTTTGCAGAGATATGGAAAAATCTCTATTTGCAAAAGGACTCTTTCCACATGGATAGTTCTATAAATATTTGCATAGATCAAAGGATGCTCTCGGAATAGTACAAATACTAATATTTTTATTTAATTTATTTTTTATTTGTTTCAGCAATTTTTTAGGGATTCCAACTTGAAATAAAAATTTGAGGTACAGCAAAATAATACAACAATGCTTAGATATGGCTTCAGGGCTTCGTGAAATGTTGAACAAAAGATTTGGTCGAATAAAGCATACGAAACGCAATTACTTTTTCCATATTCCACGAAATCCCTTTTGTACTCGAGTACTCGTACCTATATGGTTTTTCTATACCGAGATTAGTCATTTTCCACTCCTTGAGATATATCAGTAAAACGGAGAAATCCGGCCTTATTTGTTCTTGTGTGTGTGTCTCTAGAGGCTAATAGATCAGAGTGTGGTTGAGCGTGTCTCGTGAATGGGGGGCTTCCCAGAATGAGTGGGAATCTGCTCCGAAATCTTATTGTTACTTATTACATTTCTCTTCGCTCTTTCTCTCCTTCCGATCCAATGTCCTACTCAATTCAACCAGTGAGTAATCATATAATAAGTAATGGAGTTTCACGGATCTTTTATGGTACACGAAATCCTTTTCCCCCCAATACAGCCGAAGTAGGAAATTGCAATTTGAAACTAGAATCAGAAAACCCGCCAGTACAGGAGGAATTCTTATTACTTAACGTTGGGGAGGTCTGAGGAAATTCCACACCCATTATCTCGCTTCCTCGACCATATACAAAAGATTTCTCCTCAAATCTTGAGCAATATGAAGTGGGAGTGTCCACAGTCCAAAGAAATATATTCCTTTTTTTCCTGCTCGCCATAAATTGAGTTCAATGCTCGGAGCTCTTTTTTGCGAGAGCCAGAGACTTAGAGTTGCAGATTGAATAAAATGAGAATTTGCAAAGTCCTTTGAGAGGGGCAGCCCTTTGATGCTAGAAACTAGGTCCTGTGTACATAGTCCTACTATTTACAATTTTGGAAAATCTGGTCGAGCATTATTTACTCATTCATTCGGCCTCTCCCCGCAAAAAGAGAAAGCGGAAATGCCAAATGAAATAAAGAGTACAAAAGAGGAAATATGATGCGAATCTTTTTTAATCAATTCCCTCATAAATTTGCATTCTCTCCGTCTGTCTACATGCTACATATGAGAACCTATGTCTGACTGAATTATCCTCAAACTTGTGCTCGGGCAAGTTTATCATGAAAAATATTCACTCTCATCCCTCGACCCATTTCCTACTCCCCCAATTTATGTCCAAGTCATTTGAATCAATTTACTTTCGCAGTCAAAGTCAACTCGCTATCCATTCTTCCGCCTTATTTATTGTTGGATACTGTACTACACTACGAGTAATATCATATCATTTCCTTAAATTCAGAGCTTAAATGAATCAAAGGAACACTAGTTTAAATATAGAAAAAAGGGTGTGGTTCTTCTAATATTAGAACAATTTGAATCAAAGTTTATATCTGCTCTAGATCAAACAAATCGACTCGGCCGAGACATTTATAGCTACACTCCGGTTTAATCTGATATCAAAATATTTCCAGAAATTCAGAGATTAGAGGAGGAATTTGGGGTTCAATGAAAACCTGAATGGAATTGGGTGTTTTCCTTCAATTCTATATGTAAAATACACCGGGGGAATGGCACGGATGTGGGCGTGAGAACTTTTTGTTATTAATGGGTAAAGCCGAAACGGGGCTCGCTCCACCCTTTTTACAGGATTTGGGGGAATCCTTTTGGTTAATGTATCCCAGGGGGGAATGGAACCGTGTAATTTGCTTTTTGAAGGAAAAAATAAAATACAAATAGAGAGTATGAGAGGTTAGCCCTATACTTAAAACGCGTGTGTGCTTTAAGAAATCCCTCTAATTATTTCCTGGGTTCAGCCCTACCTTTTCATAAGGATTTACTTTTCTCAGCGTGCAACATTTCTTAATTTGGGACCATTTTAGAAAGTGGGGAACTTTTCTGTATGGGAATAAGCAGGAAAAGTTTGCTTATTTTTAAAAGGAAGTGGGTAAAATGCGTGAGAGGAAGTTTTTGGTAGTATTCACTTGCTATTTCGCTTAGTCTGCTCTATTTGGTAGCTGTACCATGAGTGGGGGGTTTTCGCCCAGTTAATTACTGTATTTATAGAGTCAATTAAGGGACATTTTCATATGAGGTTGCTCTTGCTGGGTGCTGTCATTCGCTAATTTAATTGCCCATTAAAAATTTCCTACTTCCGCTTCTGCAAAAGCCCTCAAAAAAGAACAAGTGGAATTTCAGGGTTCCGGGAGCGTGGGTGGTCATAAAGTGAAATGCTTTCCCCCAGCTAATATTCGCACAAACCTCCGTGTATTTACTTTCTCCGTTTGTTTATATTGCTATTTCTTTATATTACTCGGAAGAGAAAGCAAAGATGAATGAAAGATGCTTTGCCAAAAGTTTATATCTTTTTTATTCCCGCGCTTTTGAGTGCATTTTTGCGTTCCCCAAATTTTATTAACAGGCCAAGGAGGTGAATTCCGGCACCCAAAGGCCAGAGTATTTTTTTTAATAATCTTCGAATTAAGTTAAGGTTGTTTAATAGGGAGCAAAAGGTTCTAAAGGTTTCAAAAGGGGAGGTGATTGGCAATACCAGATAAAAGATATGATATTTAGAGAAAGGTCGTTTTATATAGAGAACCACTCATCTCTACGCTTCTTTCTCTTATTTTGAACGCAAGAACGAGGCATGAGCAGCTTTAGGCAACTTTCAAGAGTGAGAGGGAAAGTGGTTTAGAGAGATACGAGAGAGTACGAGTTATAGGGGGAAAGTCGTTCGGACCGTCGCACCCTCGTACTCACGAGAAGATATCGACCGGGCGGCTGTAGCCGATTTCAAAAGATGTATATACCCTTTCCTACTGTTCGGGGCCACGACCGAAACTCGAGAGATTGAGCATTCAGTCTGAATCGGTGTTTCGAGTAAGGAGGAGATTAATCCCATAGAGTTGGAGAGAGCCTGAGCCTCTGAGGAATGGATGAGGAGTCTCAGGGTAAGGAGAAAGTGACAGTGCTACTGCCCCCAGAACCAGAAGAGTCTGAAGAACAATTGAGACTTGACCTAGAGCCAGTGTCACCGCACCCAACAGCCCCAGAGGGGTTTCGGACTGACCCTGAGAGTGGCGGTGAAGGCGAGGAGGAAGTGAGGGGTGCATCTGGGAGTGCTGGGGCTCAGGGAAAGCAAAATACAAATACAAACAGTTCCGCTGTGACCACCTCCGAAGATGATGAGTTGAAATACGAGGATCGAAGTACGTGGACTGCTGAGGATGAGATGCCTACACCACCAGATGAAGAGGAGGAGCTTTTTGATGATAACCTTGAACTAAGCCCGGTTGTAATAAGTGCACCAAGAGAGTTTAGAGCAAGTCGGGCACTCCGCTCACCCTCCTCTGTTAGTGGTGGCGGCGGCGGTGTGGAAAATGGACAAGGTCGTAGGAGAGGTCAGAAAAAGGGACGGGGGACACAGATCAGTGAATGTTTTACAGTGTCCTCAGCTCTTCAAAATCGTGAGGCAAGATTGTATGAAAACCTACCCACCTCCTCATCAGAGGCAATAATGCTTCTCGGTAGTTCTGGTGGTACAGGCTCTTCGGCAGGGTCCGGACCGTCCGGTTCTGGCGCTACGCCAAATTTCAAGAACGAATTCCTATCTGTAAACGAATTCTTAGGTCAGGGCCCACCCTCCCGAGGCTCCTGGGCTGATTCAGGACGGGAATCTCTTAGTTTTGATGAACGAGAGGGTACTGGTGGAAGCTCCAAAAATCTTCTATCAATTCCACCACCACCTCCTCCTCCTCACCATCAATCCCAATCCCATCAACATCATCCAACAACATTACCCACATCCACTTCCCCAATACAATCAGTCCCAACTACACCCCCAATATCATTCAAACTATTTTAACAATTATAACAATTCTCCTGCTCGGAGAAAATCCTCACATAATCGGAGACTTGTTCGCCAAAAACACGCCATTTGTGATGACCGAGATGTCCCAATGGACCCTTCGCTCGCCTCTTTCCTTGCGGTATCCTCCCCTTCTCGACGTGGATTCCCAACCTCTGTAGAGTCCCCAATTTCCCTACATAGGCATCCAAATACTAGCCAACTCCTCCTTCAGGAGAATAAAAAATCACGATCACTCATCCCATGCGACAGTCCCTATGGGATAACCTCAGGGGTGAACGCCCTCAAACGGGCAAGGTCCCCCACACGATCCATCCTGGGGCGCCAGGCTAGGAATCATCAGAGCTTTGATTATGGAGAACTGCCATCTCATCAAATGTTTCCAAAAAGACATCTCCTCGGTCCACGTGGGCAACAAAAGGGACCTCTCAACCATTCTCAGTACAATCAGCAACAGGGCCAGGGATATTCACACCTTCAGAGCCAAAATTCAAAGGATTCTGCATTGGGTCCGCAAATCCATCGATCCTTTCCAGCGCCAAGCCTATTCGGGTAAGTATTGCATATATTCCTTTGTTTACACTTACACTTTCCAATAAAATTAGATATTCCTAAAACCTCAAATGAGATGGGCTTGTAAGATAGGGTTTTGCACGCGCTCCTCCCCCTTCAAAATGAATTGCATTGCGGTTAAGAACTTGAGACCCCCTAATACGTGTAGTTGGAGAAGTTGTGAAGGATTTAGTGCGCGCTTCTTCGGACATTTACAGAGCGGAGGAATGAAGCCTGTTTATAAATAATGAGCCATTGGAAATTGGAGCATGGAGTGTGCAAAACAAGCAAGTGTTTGCCATTAACCATTATCGCCACAAAGCAACCATATCTCCAAATATTATTACTTGTATAGCCTACGAATTGCGAATAAAACTCCAATCCAAATCCAAAAGTTTAAACCAGGGCGGGAGGGAATAAATAGTATATGAAATTTGAGACTGTGTACAAAGTGAAAGTGGAGCAATGGACCCGTTACGCTGTACTCTAGTAGGTACATACTGATACTCTGGTACATTCTCTTCAGTTCCCACAAGGATTTGATAATGCTCTTTATATCCGGTTCATGAAATTCATAAGGGGACCATAAAAATGACAAGTTTTGAGCAGGGGGAAAACAAAGGGACACGTAATATATTGGATATGCTCTCTAGGCAGAGAGAGAGAGAGAGCTAGGGAGAGAGATTCAGTTCTAATCGCCGATTTCTTCAAAGAAAAAATCCAATCCACCGACTTTTCGGTTCGATGACACGGAAAGTGGTCAGTGGATTGGGAACGGAGCTAGAGATCTAAAAGGAATTTCATGAGATCCAAAAGAAAGGACATCTAATAAAAAAATCCTCTCCAAAAGAATAGATAGTATAGAGAGATGTATATACGCTCAAAAATGATGGGGAATCGCCAAGTAGAAATCATAAGCATTTGATTAAATGAAGGAAGGAAGGAATTATCGGATCCTGAGTGAAATTTGAAGAATTTTGGAGATTCTTCCATGTCTCTTCTCGTCATTGTCAATGGAGCTCTTGAGGAAACCTATGGGAGAAATGAGTCTCATAGCAGAGGAAAGTCATCAAGAAGACGAGCTGTCACTTTTGCACAAATCCGCCGAATTTTTTAAGAGTCTTTGCACGTACCTTTCTGGATTTTGGTATCCCGATAAGGCGGATAAAGACGGGAAAAGCATTGAATAATATGGGGAGAAAAAAAGAGAGATCAATGACATGTTCAAGAGTAGGTATGTGTACCAATATACAGCATAAGAGAGCTATTTAGGGGACCGGGGAATGCTCAATCAAACCTCGACATTGACTGGGACTTCCGCGATTCCAATTCCCAGACCCCCGAATGGCATGTATTTATCTTTGTTTCAACTAATGAACTCTTTTGGTCTAACTACGGATATAAAATTCACATTGTTCGCACCAACAAAATATTCCATCAATTTCCATTTAATATAATTTCCTTTAATGTCTCTTCCTGAACGCATAATACACTACAATTTACTTTATTTAAATTGATCTTTATACAAAAGGGTGATAATGACCACACGCCCCAAAATCTAATTTGGATTTCTATCCTTTTTTGACAGATCCCATTTCCCCGTTCTAGCCTAGACGCAAAGTCTCGAATAGATAGGAAATTGAGAATTGAATAAAAAAGAATGATTATATGCTCAGTTCGTGTGAGAAAGTTCATACCAAAACAATTCGTATTCAGCCGACTTTCCAGCTCCAGACTTTTTCTGAGCTTTCTCTGGGCATTAGACCCCATTTGTATTTGTCCAAATACGGATTGAATAGCATGTGCGAATTTGAGCCAGAGAACAATGCAAACACAATAGCCACGTGCGGATTATGATCATTATCATTTATGTACTAGCTTTTATCAGGGATCGAATTCAAAGGGCCAACCCAACCCAAATATTCCCATTTTATTAGCTCTTACTTTTGTTTGGGAACATTCTAGCCCAGACTTTTTTTTTGTATATCATTAATTGGGGATTTGGAGAGAATTGAAAGGTGGGCAGTGCTGGACAAGCAGGGTTATCGATCCTCTTCACATCCTTCCTCGAAACACTTTCACTTTCACTTAATAAATGTAAGAGTCGAGCCTAACCAGCCCAACCAAAGAAAGTTCCGAATTTCTTTTACTACCTACTTTTTCTCCCCCTCCCTATTTGTATTCAGAACCAAATGTGGAGCTTTCTGAGAGCAAGTGTGGGGGAGGACGAAGGGCAGTTCTAATCCTCTTTATTTCACCTGTCTGACCCGTCAAACTTTCTCCGGGCAGATTGAAAAACTTTGGAGAAAAAGGAAATTCAATTTAAATAAAAACTTGTAGTACGGAATCTACGATATAACTTGATTAGCGCAATAAAATCTTGTAAAGATTTATGGCAGGTTTTGCTCGAAGTACTGTCTCCCACAGAAATGTATATAAATTCAAATAGGGCTAGGGGAATTAGATAATATATTTCCTTCCCTTTCTCCCGCTCCTCCGGAAGAAGCCAGTTGATGAATGCTTTTTCAAATGTAGTTGCATTTGAACATGGTGTAATTGAAGTTATCATCGTAGGAATGGCTAAAAGAGAGTAGGGGAAGATTTCATAGGAAAAGAAAGTGAATGAGAGCATCTTTCCCCCCTGCTTGCTCCCTACATTTATAAAGGAGAGGGCCATTATCCTACTTTGAAAGACTCCCCAAACTACCATTTCTTTGCAGCCAAAAGAATTCGATCCAATCCCCCTTGCCCTCAATCTCTGCCCTGACTCTTGAGATGAGAAAAACTTTATTATAGTCCGAAACTATCAATCCAATCCATATAATCCATGGACTATTCGAGCTTGTACTTCATTTTACTTCCAAATAGGAGTTACATGGTATTGGGATAAGGAGAATAAAAGGTATCAAATGCATTAGACCATGGGAAATGTCACTCCCCTTCGTCTTATGGCTCCTTAAATCTATTGTATCTTTATTATGGGGTATCACAAGTTATGGACTCAATCCTAGGTACATTTTCCCGTTAAAGGGATTGTTTAGATATACTGTATACAGCAACATTCGGATTTCTCGGTGCAATGCAATTCAATTCTATTCCCCTTTATCTTGAATCGATAAAGTGCCGATTGCTCAAGTACAAAAAAAGCTGATTAGATTTGTTTGACTTTTTCAAGTTCATCCGCTCCTCGCTCCTGTTCAATGGGCGACCTGTTCTCCTCTTCACATGGTTCTCTCTCATCTATCCGAATGGCTAATGCCGAGCAACATCCAAGCCCTATCACCTCTGTTCCCCCCTCGTCACTAGCACCGACCTCCTCATGCACGACGACAACCCTCCTCGGCAATGGAAACGGCGAAAATTCCTCCTCAAGTGTATCTGCCATCTCCTCATCAAATGTCCCCCTTGTTACAACGCTTCCACTCCCCCCTGGGGGCGGTAATTCTGTCACATATGAATTCTCCTTAGCTCCAATGGACGGAACACTTGCTCCTGGATGGAACCTCACAGCAGTTCAACGAGGGCTAGCTTCAACAACAATGCCTTTAGCGGCGGTCGTCGCACGCCGAAGGCTTCCTCGCCCAAGACAGCGTTTCGGATTCTCAGATAAAGTTGAAGCACGCCGTGCAAAATGGACCATCGTTGTTACAGGTAGGAGTAATCCCCACTAATTGGATCATGAAATATCTAAAGGAAGCTAATTGAAATTTTCTTTATCTTCTGTAGCTCTAGCTCTACTTGCAATGAGTATGCTCCTCGTGGGAATAACGGTAAGTCGAGATAAACCAAAAGATATATACAATTTTGCTAATTATTTCTTTAATGTCAATCCCCAAATACAGCTGCGACTCGCTCCTCTGATCGATGAGCTCGGTAAGGACTACTCGTACTCTCTCTCTCTCTCTCAGATTCTTCCGAATTCGGATTCGGAGGAAGAATGGGTTCATTGGCATCGGAAATGAGCCTTGCAGCCTATCTCTAAACATTATCGTCTCCGTTAATACTGCGGGAGCAAAAGCATTACTTTAATTCCTTCACGATCCCATTTATGGCCCTGCTTAACTCTTTGACTTTTGCTTTTGTGCACTCCCTATATGGGGGGCTTTTGCTCAAAAATGCCTTTAAAGATGCTTTTTCTTTATTTTGGAATCGTGGTATTATCCTCTTTAGAGACCTTAATTCCCCTCAAACCCAGAGCCTTAGCTTCCGATTCTACAGCAAGCTCACCTAATGAAATGTATCCATTAGGGGGGAGGATCTTAAGGATTTGTTCTAACTTTTAAGCCTAAAAAGATGCATTCGCTTTATTAAATCGCTGGTAATGAGCCTACTTGAGCTAATCCAGGGCAATCCCCTTTGATATAGTTTGGTTGTGGAATGCGGGATAATTAAGGAGGATGCGGAGGAGCGATTTAACAAGTCAGTTTAGACTGTTTGCAAGTTTTTGGCGGGGGAGGGATAGGAATTCGCCTTGAGAATTCGCAATGAACTTTTCCCTTTTGCTCAATCCTCCTCCTCACCTTGTTCAATTAATATAGAATGAAGTTGTAGAATTTTCCCTTCCTTTGGCCAGTTTGAAATTTTCTTCTAACCTGAGTTGGTTAAATATTCATTTTGGTATGTCCTAGGTATGTATATTACTTTATTTCCGCACTCTCTCAAACTTTCTAACCCTCCAAAATTCTCCTTGGGTTTCCCTCCTCGCATGTTCATAATACTCTTATAATATTTGGGCAAATCAGAACTTTTGGACTCGAATCACGCAATTCACATTAGATATTCTGTAAAGAGATTCCCATTAGGATTCGTCCTCCTCATGCGCGCTTTAAACCCCAAACGGCTCTCCGGTTTCTTCTCCTGGAAACAACAGCTGTCCTACTCTCTCCCTCGTACCTCGAATTTATACATTAATGTGTAAGTAACTTGGGATTGCTAGGTATAAGGAGAATCGGGGATATGCAAATTACGATAATAAATCAGCTGTCGCCAACTCCAGTTCACCCAAGCAGGGTAAAAAAGGATCAAATTCTCGAAGGAAAGGGCTCCTTCGGAGGATTAGACTCCAATGCACGTCTGGGGAGGAAAAAAAGAAAGTTGGTCACGAGGAAAAAAGAATTGAAATCGAGTGTATAAAGGGGGTAGACTGAGCTAGAGGTTTCCAGCGATAGGAAAGGTCATTAGAGTGACCTAGAATTGGGCCCCCCTTTTTATTGTGCATTCCCTTCCTAATCAAATGGCTTTTATTACTCATTTCTGAATTAGTGCCTTTGTTTGCCCGAACGGCCATGCTTACAAATGACCTATAATTTGCAGGTATAGCAATTTGCAGGGAGCCTTCGGGGCAACCTTGAAATTCTTGGCATTTAATATCGTACAAACTTGGAAGAGTTGGAGGTGACCTTAAGCCTAAAGGTGATTGCCAAAGGACAGTTAATGTCTAGAATTCGAGACGTTCGGAAAAAAGGTCGGGCTCAAATGAATTGTTAATAGGCTGGATAAGCTGTCAGATTATGTTTCGCCAGTTTGCACTAAATAATTTAGTTTTCCATCACCTTCCCCGAGCTATAAAACTCCTTTAACTCTTAACAAAATATCCCCTTTTTCTCGACCGATAAAAGGGCGAAAAAATTGACAATACTCCCCTTTACTCCTTGGCCCTTTATAGGAAAATGAGTGTACTTTACGACAAAACCCCTCCCTTTTTTCTCGACCCCCGACCATTTTACAATCTAAATTGTCTTCTTACATCATATTTAAAGAGTTTGGGGACTTTGAGCTCAGAGCTCGGGGGAGTAGCCATTACTTATGGTTAGTTTAAATTTAAAGAAGAGAGAGGGCTTAAAAAGTCGCCAAGAGGGTCTCTGAAAGCACCAATAATTTTAAACGAGATGAGGGGTTTTGAGGTTATCTACGCTCAACCATATGAGTTTACTCCTCCCCCTTTAACCTCCCCTCAAGGGCACATGTGGCCGTGGTTTGAGATGGACCTTTATATTTTTATGTCCACTTTATATTAGACAGGTCCTTTAAATGCTAAAGTCTTTGGGATTCTTTACGAGGTCGCAGCATATGGGCCGTCCAGTGGGGAATAACCAAAAG
>JAAZTK010001894.1:0-12561 GCA_036507255.1 Megalothorax incertus
GTTATAACGAGAGTCCTTATAATGTATTAGCATAGGGATTTGGCCGGGGAAAATTATTTCTGCCGTTATAACGAGGGTGCCGTTATAACCAGTGCCGTTATAGTGAGAGTCGACTGTATTTAATTATTTAATACGACACTTCATATTGTAGGTACTATTGTATTAGTCTAATAATCCTAAATTCCTAATCCTAAGTATTATACATAGGTATATTTCGAGATTTAATATTTTTAGAATTTAGAAAAAAAAACAATTTCTTTCTTTGATAGTTGGATCACATGAGAGGATTTAGATGTAGGTACTTAATTAGTATTATTAGTATTAGGTAGGTGAGGATAAGTACCTATTATTGTTCATCGAAATTATCCCTGGGAAAAGATATTGGCACAGAGAAAGCGATCAGATGAGAACAATTCCTGAAATCCCTCAGCCTTGGTCAGCTCCTTTTTGTTCCTATTTGTAATTTTGTATAAAAATATTTCAATATACTTGTAGTCAATTTCCATTAATTTTGAAATCAATAACCCTTACATGAAAATGAATTTCTCGACGTAGGATTTCAGGTTCGGGACATTAAATCGATCCGCCAAATAAAGTCGCTAAAATATTTTAAAAATTACATTAGATTCTAGGATTTTAAAGATTCAAATTGAATGGAATTTACCTCGAGAGCATTCTCAATGGTGATTCCTTGCGAAAGTTGGATCCCACAGGCGGATTTGAGATCCGGCAGATTGTATTTCTCAGCAAGTTGAAGAAGAACCTCTGGATCCTTTTTGACAGCCTCCGTTTGACCCGTATAAATAAATTCCAGCATTGATTTGACATCCTCCGCCTCAAAATCATCAATTTGGACCGCATTCTCCGCTGATTCTTTCATTTCAACCGAAAACATTCGTGCAAAAACTGTGCTCCTCGCTGATTAAATTATTCAAATTATTAAATAACAATATTTGCATATAATTAATACATTCTAGGCAAATCTTACTTGAAAGGACGAGCTTATGAGCTTGCAAAACATCCCCTCCAACTTTGATTGAGATATCAGCGTTCTCCATTGACTGGAAAAGCTTGGACCAATCATCCCGGAATTTATCAACATCTTCAATCGGATTCGGAGAAAGGAGTACACTTTTGACCAGCTCCGGGTTGAAGAATGTGACCTTGCAGGCCACTCGAAGATTGTCATTCTCAATCAAATCCTTTGCTACAAACGAAGTTTGAAGTTGCCCAATAACTTCACATCTGGTCAAGGAATGGCCGCAAGAAGGTATGAACGGGGTATGAATTAAATCTAGAAATAATAATATTAATAAAAAGTTAAGGTAGATTTAATAAGATGCTTTAAAAACCTTTGTTCGTAATAAAGAGTTGATATTTTGCCAAAGAATTCTCCGGTTTAGCTCCAATTATATCCAATGTAAACAAGACGTAGGTTCCATTCTTGTGTGCATATGAAGTCATTTGTAGACGCCTAAATAAATAGTATTACTTGAATTACAATAATATATTAATTAGGTATAATTATTGCCATTTGCAGAGTCCGCCCTCAAATATCGGCGAGTTTACTTTGAAATTAAATGGGAATATGCTGAATTTTTTGATCACCCAATCAAATTCAAATTCACTCAGCTGAGGCTGTGGGTTAATTACAATTAAATTAGATTCTTTTAAATTAAGATATTCAAAGGATAATTGTTAATAATTTAATGATAATTGACCTCTGTGACTCCAATTGTTTTGTTAGATTTGATCGATGTCATCGTTGGAGTTTGAAAGAGTTTGAGGAATAATCCAGAAGTCCAAAAGGTCACAATTAGAGTTGGTGGCGGTGCGGAGGTCAATGAGGATGGTGGTAACAATGTCAGAGTACAATAGGTAGTAATACAGCTTAATACTATTAGTATAGTAATTTTAGAATTAAATAATCTATAAGAAAAAGTAGGTATTACAAAAAAATATTTCAAAAAATGAATCCACTTTTCATCAAAAAATCATTCCTGGAAAAAGATAAATTGGCACACATTTCGAGAAAGAGCTCGGATGAGGCCAATTCCTGGAATCCTTCAGTCTTGGCCAGCTCCTCTTTGTTCCTAAATGTAATCAAAACTACTTTTAGCCAATTTCAATTAATTTTTAATTCAAAAACCATTTACATGTAAATGAATTTCTCAGCGTAGGGTTTCAGGTTTGGATCCTTGAATCGATCAGCCAAATAAAGTCGCTATTTTAAATAAAGTTTAAATGGATTTAAAATTAAACTGGTAAATTGAACTAAACTCGACGGCATTCTCAATGGTGATTCCTTGTATAAGTTGGACGCCACAGGCGGATTTAAGATCCGGGAGATCATATTTCTCACCCAGTTGAATTAAGATCTCTGGATTCTTCTGGACACCATCTGTTTGACTCGTGTAAATAAATTCCAGCATTGCTTTGACATCCTCCACCCCGAAATCATCAATTTGGACCACAATCTCCGCAGATTCTTTCATTTCAACCCCAAACATTGCAGCAAAAACTGTGCTCCGAACTGAAATATGAGATTAATATTTAGAGTTGTGAATAATTATTAGATAATTACAAATATCTAATTATCTTACTTGAGAGGATAGCTTTGTGAGCTAATAGGATATCCCCTCCCACTTTGATTGTGATATCAGCGTTCTCCGTCGACTGGAAGAGCTTGGACCAATCATCCCGGAATTTATTATGTACCATCTTCAGTCGGATTCGGAGAAAGGACCACGCTTTTGACCAACTCCGGGTTGAAAAATGTGACCTTGCACTTCAATCGGAGAGTGTCATCCTCAAAAGAAAGTTTATAATTAGTCAAATAACGTCGGAATGTCAATTCCGACGGGCTTCCCTCTAGTAATTATTAATTACAACTAATAAATCTTACTTGAGAGAATGGTTTTGTGAGCCAATGGCCCAATAGGATATTTGAAAGAGGAGTTTGAAAAAGTTTGAGAAACGACCCAGAGGTCCAAAAGATCAGAATTAGAGGTGACGGTGGTCCGGAGGTCAATGAGGATGGTGGTGACAATGTCAGACACAATTAATTACAACTTTTCCAACTTTTAATTGATTTTTTAAAATTATTTTCGGGAGAATCCCAGAATTTTTCCAAAATCTAATGGAATTTCAAAAAATTAGCGGTCCCTGGATTTAGCATATCGAAAGTCGAAACCCACGCTTAAAAAACGTTATGTTAAATTGCTATTAGTAGGTACTACAAATTATAATTAATTAACTTAATTAGTAAATAGTAATTGCAAACTCTGTATTAATAAATATGCTTGATATGAGGTAGATATTACTTAGCTTTGATACAAATATAAATGATTCTTGAAAAACTTTGTATTACAAATTACAATAGGGTAGTTTGAAATGAAAAAAAAATATGAAATTGGCACTTTAATTGAAACTGAATTCTGAATTTATTACAAACTTTTTAAGATTTGATTTTACAATTATTTAAATACAAAAAAAATAATCTAGATTACTTTTACAAACATGTTAGGCCAATTTAACTTTAAATTGAACGTAATAGACCTGTATAGTTGAAGGGAATTACTATTATATTAGTAATTACATTTATAAGTATAATATTTTTAAGATTAAATAGTAATTAGTACATTAGTTGAAGTATTGTAATAATATTTCAAAAAATGAATCCATTTTTCATCAAAACTCATCAAAAAAGGAGAGATTTGCACACAATTTAATAAAGTGATCAGATTCAAACAATTCCTGAAATCCTTCAGTATTCTCCAGCTCCCTTTTGTTCCTATTTGTATTCTGTAATGAAAATATTATTAAAACAAAATATTCGTAGCCAATTTCAATTAATTTTTAATTCAATGACCCTTACATGCAAATAAATAGCTCAACGAATTCCTTAAGGTTCGGGACATTGAGTCGATCCGCCAAATGATATCGCTAAAATATTAAATAAAATATATTAGATTCTAGAATTAAAGATTGAAATTGAATGGAATTTACCTCGAGGCAATTCTCAATGGTGATTCCTTGAGAAAGTTGGCCCCCACAGGCGGATTTGAGATCCGGAAGATTATATTTCTCGGCAAGTTGAAGAAGAACCTCCGGATTATTTTTGACACCTTCCGTTTGACCAGTGTAAATAAATTCAAGCATCGATTTGACATCCTCCACCCCGAAATCTTCAATTTGGACCACATTCTCTGCAGATTCTTTCATTTCAACCCCAAACATTCGTTCAAAAACGGTGCTCCGAACTGAAATGAAATTAATAATCGCAAAATTAAAGCTTGAGAATAATTATTAATTACAAATAATAAATTCCCTACTTGATAGAATGGTTTTGTGAGCCAATAGAATATTCCCTCCAACACTGATCGAGATATCGGCATTCTCCATCGATTGGAATACCCGAGCATAGTCCTTGAGGAGCTTGGAACAAGGGTCTTCAACCGAGCATCCAGGAAATTGCACATGTTTGAACAATTGGGGGTTGAGCAATGTGACCTTGCAGTTCAATCGGAGGGTGTCGTCCTCAAAATCCATTTTGTTGAAGTAATTTTTGATCCCTCCAATCTCTCCACATTTGAAAAATGTTTGGCCGTTGGAATTGGGAAAGGATGCCAATTGAAATGACAATGACTTGGATCTTATAATATCACCTAATAATAAATACCATATGATATAAGGATACAAGTCCTGTATAAGATTATATATTTTTAAAAACCTTTGTTCCGAATAAAGAGTTCATAATTTGCAAGAGAATTCTCAGGTGGAGATCCAATCATGTCCATTGTGAACAAAACCATATCATGTCCTTCAACGGATTCATTTGGAGTCATTTGAAGACGCCTAGAAAAAGATAAATTACAATAAATAAATCATTTAATTTTATAAAACCAATTAAAATGTTAAAATTACCATTTGCAAAGTCCAGCCTCAAATATCGGAGAATTTAAGGTGGCACTCAGAGGGATTGTGCTGAATTTTTTAATCTCCCAATCAAATTCAAATTCAACCACCCGAGCCTGTGGGAAGGATTGCAATTAAGTATTTTAAATTAAATTAAGACAATTTGAATAAAAATTAAGTGGTTAATTAACCTGTGTGGCTGCGCATATAATTGCAGATGGCATGTTGGAGTTTGAAAGAGTTTGAAGAATGATCCAGATTCCAGAATCAGATGTCCAAAAGGTCTTAATTAGGATGATGGCGGTGCAGAGGTCAATGAGTATGGTGGTGACAGTGTCAGAGAACAATTAATTACAACTTTTAATTGATTTCTGATTATTTTTGGGAGCAAATGTCAGAATTTCAAAAAATAGTGGTCAATCCCTGCATTTAGCTTACCTCGGGGAGCTTACAAAACCGTTCCAAATCCCATAATTAATTATTAGTAATTACTAATTACTAATTAGTAACTAGTATTAATTAAATAATTTTGTTAGGTAGTAATAAATTATAATATTAATATGCTTGAAAAGATGTACTTTGATAAATTGTAGTTAAATGATCCTTGAAAAACTTTGAATTTAAAATGAAATTTAAAAGTAGGTACTTTAATTGAAACTGAATTCTGAATTTAAATTACAAACTTTGATTTTGATTTTACAATAGTTTTAAATAAAAAAGGAAGGTAGAAATACTTTTACAAAATGTTAGGCCAGTTTAATTTTTTGAACGTAGTAGACCTGTATATATGTAATCAGTAATTGTAGGTAATTAGTAAATAATTAATATTTCAAAAGATGAATCCATTTTTCATTTGAAATCATTCCTGGAAAAAGATATTTGCACACATTTTGAGAAAGAGCTCGGATGACGCCAATTCCTGAAATCCTTCGGTCTTCGCCAGCTCCTTTTTGTTCCTAAATGTAATCCAAAATTACTTGTAGTTAATTTCAATTATTTCTTAATTCAATAAACCTTACATGTAAATGAATTTCTCAACGTAGGATTTCAGGTTTGGTACCTTGAACCGATCAGCCAAATAAAGTCGCTAAATATTAAATAAAAATTAAATGGATTTCAAAATTAAATTGGTTTTATTGAACTAACCTCGATGGCATTCTCAATTGTGATTCCTTGTATAAGTTGGATCCCACAGGCGGATTTGAGATCCGGGAGATTATATTTCTCGGCCATTTGAATTAAGATCTCCGGATTCTTTTTGACAGCCTCCGTTTGACCCGTATAAATAAATTCGAGCATGTCTCTGACATCCTCCACCCCGAAATCATCAATTTGGACCACATTCTCCGCAGATTCTTTCATTTTAACATCAAACATTGTAGCAAAAACGGTGCTCCGAACTAAATGAAATTAATAACCGAAAAATAAAAGCTTGTGAATAATTAATAATTACAACTAATAAATCTTACTTGAGAGAATGAGCTTGTGAGCTCGCAAAATACTCCCTCCCACATTGATCGAGATATCAGCATTCTCCATCGACTCGAAAACCCGAGCATAATCCTTGAGGATCATGTCACTTGTAGGCACTTCAACCTGGCTTCCTGAAAGGATCACATTTTTGGCCATTTTGGGGTTGTACAATTTGACCTTGCAATTTAATCGGAGTGTGTCATCCGCAAATTCCATTTTAGAGAAGAATGTTTTGAAGTTCTCGATCTCTTCACATTTGACAAATGGGGTTTTGTAATATCCGGACTCGCAGCCTATCCATAGCGGCTTTATAATTCCATCTAATAATAAGTACGATATTTACTTTCCACAAATTTTGTATTTTAATATTTAAAAAAAACCTTTTATAAAGAGATCATATCTTGCAAAAGAATTCTCAGGTACGGTTCCAATAATATTCATCGTAAACAAAATTCCACGATTATATTTTACATCGGTCCAATATGGATTCATTTTTAGACGCCTAGAGTATACATTTCAATATATAATAATTTAATTAGCAGGTCAAAATTAATTAATAATTAATAATTATTTAAAAAATACCATTTGCAAAGTCCTCCCTCAAATATCGGAGAATCTACTTCAGCTTCCAGAGCCGGAGGGATTTTGCTGATTTTTTTGATCTCCCAATCAAATTCAAATTCCTCCTGGTGAAGCTGTGGGAAGGATTACAATTACATAAGTATTATAATTTTTAAATTAATCAAAGGATTATTATTAACAAATTAATTTAAAACCTCAGTGACTCCAATTGGATTTGGTTTGGTTGAAAATGATGAAAAAGCCATTTTTTGAGCGTGACGAATGATCCAGAAGTCAAAAATGCCACAATTAGGGTGACGGCGGTGCGGAGGTCAATGAGGATGGTGGTGACAGTGTCAGAGAGCAATTAATTACAACTTTTAATTAATTTTTTAATTGTTTTTGAGAGCAGAATGTCAGAATTTCAAAAATTAGTATTTGTTAATCCCTACATTTAGCTTATCATTCAACCCTACGCTAAAAAAACCGTTCCAAAATCTCCCAGATCGTAATTCACAAATTAATTAAATTGAAGTTTTAATTAAACTAAAATTTAGTTAATATTTAATGATGTTTAATGCACGTCTCTTAAAACTATTATTTTATGAATTATTAATTTTTTAATTTCATTTTCAGTTAGATTTAAATATCGAAATTTTATATGCGACACATTTAAATGTTTGGATATTTTGCAAAATTTTTATAAAGATTTCCAGCAAAACTGTCCTTGTTGTGTATGTTGAGGAGTTCATTATTTGAATATAGCCAAAGGATAACATCCCTCATGGTCAATGAGTCTCGAGCGATGCTTCCATTCATATGGCTAAGCATATCTGGACAAATTAAAATCATAATTAACTCGAGAATTCTAGACAATTTTTAGTAATAAAAATTTACCACTCCTCGTGGCGAATCCCAACTTTTCAACATCACTCTTCCGATGGCTCATTTGCACCACCACACCACCTTTATTCTTTTCAACGGACCACCAACTTTTCCCTGTCTCAAGAACCACAAATTTATGGACCCTACGTCTTTCCCAGGGCCAAGTATTCTCTAGATAACTCCATACTGTCAATCGTCGAAGATTGTCAGATCCGATAGATGTCTTTTCATACCAATTCAAAAGATCTGAATTATGAACCACAAATCTTTTTAAATCCCCGTAAGAATACAGAGTCATTGACCCAAGCGTTCCATCCATGTTCGGACACATCCTACTCAGAAATGATCCCATATTTCCAGAATTCCCAAATATAAAATTCCTGTCAAAACTTGTAGAAAAATTCAATGAAAAAATTAGAAATATTAGAAGATTTTAGAAATTAAAGATTAGAACTTGGAAAAAAAAACAATATGAGAGATTTAACTTCAAAATATTATTGGAAATGTAATTTAAATGTTTATAAAATTATTTTTTTGGAAATATTTAAAAAATTCTCAATTTTTATTGCAATATTAGCTTTTCGATATAGGTACCTAGTGTGCCAAATATTGTACACTAGTAATTGTAATCCTAAACCATATTGCATATTCTGTATCATTTTTCAAAAGATTAGATAATTAATACAATACTGATAGTGTATTATACAACAGTATATTGAAGATAACGAAGTCAAATACCGATATGAAGCAAAAACACATGTAATTTTGATAATCCCATGCAATTATAATCACATAATTTCAAGTATATTTATATTTCATTTATACGGATATTTCAAATTTTATATTATAATTTTGTTATATATTTCTTAATTAGTTATATATCTACTATCAAAGACTTGGATATACCAAGTATTGATATTCTAAATGTACTCGTATAATAATACAATATTTATGAGCAAACTAAAAACTCAAATTCTTGGCATCTGATTTCCCGACCCCCATAAGAAGTATACGCTCCATAACCTGGATGGAATTTCCCGGGTAAAATCCCAGTTCGACCTCCTTCTTGGTAAGGACACCGAATTATATAAAGTGTCTCCCTCTCGCGAGTTCTCCCACCCCTAACGGCATTCGCTGGCAAATTTGGACCTCGCACCCAACGAAGATTTGCCCAGCTTGGATTGCAAAGAACTTCAACATCTTCCGTGTACCTAATTTTAATTTTGAACGATAATTTTTCTTCTCTAGGATTTAAAATTATTTACATATGCTCGCGACCGCCCCACGCCACGTGACATTGCTTCCAATCTTGATCGTACTTCCCGGGGATTATATCCCCCTGGTGGTAAACCCGGCAAATTGTGAGCTCATTCCCATTCAAATTCTTTCCAACCACAACGGGCCTATTCAAAGTCCGTTGATGGTTTATAAACCGATGCGAGTGACATCCTGTGTTAAAATCATGTATTATTAAATGCTGATGTTAATTTATTAATTTAGTAGGTTAATTTACCTCCACATCCATACATTTCATTCAAAATTTCAATGTCCAAAACACTTAAAGGACCGCCTAAAATTCAAAAAAATATTTTAAAATCTGGACTGGAATCCGAAATCTGGCGGATGGATCAGATATCTGATTGATACGCCGGATAGGTATAATATCAAATCAGATTGGATTGAATCGGATCTATCGGATCTCCCTATCCGAAGACTCCCAATCCGAAATTGGATAGAAAAATTTCCAACCCCAAAATTTTGAATTGAAATCTGATGGGTTTGAAATTTGAATCCTAATATTAATACTTAATCCGAACCGATACATTCAAAGTTCGGATGAATCGGATTCCGAACCATCCGACGGATTTCAGGGCCCAATCTGTTGCTTCGGATGGATGGATTCAATCTATTCCAAGATTTCGGATTGATTAATTGATCTGATCAGAATACGGATCAAATTAAATCCGAAATCTTATCGGATTGGGAAAAATTGGCGTCAGATCAGAATTAAAAATTACCGGATCCGCATTTTGTAACTCCAGGCTTCTTTGGTACAATGCATCCATTATAGCATTCCCCTTCGTAATGTTCAATGCTCACATAGTCATATAATTTATGAAGACCACCGCTGAAGTCCTCGCCATCAAGCCCATGTGGCTCGCACTTTGTCCTGTCAAACTCAATCCATTTGTCTCGATCTCTCCGTGTTTGCTCATGGCCCATGCATAATGTATGCCCTGAAAAATTTGTTCAATTTACATCTGCGGTTAGCCTTAATAAAATAATATCCTACGGCCTACCCAATTCATGGACCATTACGCCAGTATTGACGCAAGAGCCTCCAAATTTTGCAAATTGCGCTCCATGATTCATGCACAAGTGTGCTAGGCCACAAACATTTGGATCATGAAGAATATCAACCCAAGATCGATGAGCATTCGTTTTTGGGATAAATCGGATGCAGGTATTTTTATGATATTCTTCCAGGGCTTGAGCCACTGTCCTCCTTTGAGAGTCATCAAAACTTGGGTCAAGGGTGTAGGGAACTTGAGCATTTGTCCAAAGATTTTTACCAAATCCAGGACGTGGTTGAGATGTTACGGCGGCGTTGTCATCTGGAGGAAGGTAGAGGGCGCTTTGATTCTGAATTTTGATGCCACCTTGAGCTCGTACACATGCAAATTCTTCCTCCGTTATATAATTGGGTTTTATGGGCTCCGAATTAATTACATTACAAAATGTAATGAAAACGGCGAAATATCCGTATAATTTAGCCATTTTTTTAAAAACTGTTTTTTGAAAACATAATCGGAGCTTATATATGGAATTTACCAACTGGAATTTTGTTTTTCGTCCATATAAATAAATTAAATTTGTCATCTTTCCCACACAAAAAATACAATAGATAAATAATATTCTAAAATAAATTTATAACTTGGAGAATGCAATTTTTATTAACCACAAGATGAATTTAAGGATAAAATATATTACCGATCCTGAGCGAATTTCTTTTAAATTCACAAGTGTGTTTTTCCGAGTTTAACAATATTTAAAAGTTTTTAACAAACAGGTTTTTATATGATTAATTATCTTTATATTGTACTAGATACGAATAAAAGATGTATTAGGTGCAAATTGTTGTTAAAATGAGAATTCATAATTATAAGGAGGCCCAGATATTATAATAATAATATATCGTAGTACATATAATGCATTATACAACACAAATCAATTTTGATATCAATCGAAAGGAAAAAATATATTTATCGAAACTTCAGTTTGCAAAGTTAATATTAAATAAAATATCATAGTGTAGAATATATTACATTGAAAATTTATTACAATTACAAGCAGGTAATTTACAATATAAAATAATATAATGATTATGAATTTACAATGCATATAATTAATAGTACGATTATTATTATAAACTAATTCTAATAACTAAAAAATGTATAAATCTGTAATTTTTCATCAAAATTATTTTTGGAAAAAAATATTTGCACACAATTTGAGAAAGATATCCGAAGTAGCCAATTCCTTAAATGCTTCAGTTTTGGCTAATTCATTTTTGTTCCTACGAATATTTTGTATCGACATGTTTAAACAAAATTCTTATATTATTACAATAATATTATTACAATAATTTTTAATCCAATAACTTACATGTAAATAAATTTCTCAACGTAGGATTTAAGGTTCGGAAGATTTAGTCGATCCGCCAAATAAAAACGCTAAAATATTATATATGTGTTATCAGGTGGATGTTTAGGATATTAGAAATTAATAAAATATAAAAATGAATATTTTTAATATGATATGTATTGTATATAATAACCTCGATGGCATTCTCAATATTAATTCCTTGCGAAAGTTGAACCTCACAGGCTGATTTGAGATCCGGGAGATAATATTTCTCGGCAAGTTGAATTAAAATCTCTGGATTCTTTTTGATGCCCTCCGTTTGACCCGTATAAATAAATTCCAGCATCGATTTGACATCCTCCACCCCAAAATCATCAATTTTAACCACATTCTTCACAAATTCTTTCATTTCAACCGCAAACATTCGTTCAAAAACTGTGCTTCTCGCTATTAAATGATTTTAATTATTAAATTATAATATTTGAAAAATATTGTACGAGTTTATGATGGCAAATTTTATAATACTTGAAAGGACGAGCTTATGAGCTCGCAAAATATTCCCTCCAACATTGATTGAGATATCAGCATTCTCCATCGCCTCAAAAAGCTTTGACCAATCATTTCGTAATTTATCAACATTTACTTCAATCGGAGAAAGGGTCATAGTGTTAACCCACCCTGGATTAAACAATTTGACCCTACATGTCAATCTGAGAATGTCATCGGCAAATTCCCTTATCCCAAAGAAGAATATGCCCTGTTCACGAGTATTACATGTGACAAAGGAAGAGTCGTCTGGGATCGATGTTATGTTTTTATCTAAAAAAAAATTTTCAAGAGACTTTTGTGCCACAATTTATTGTATTATATGCTACTATTATTATAATATGCTACAAGCTACCTGCGTCACCTTCGGCTCCTTAGATAGCTTTTTATTATTTCCCTGATAGAAATACCCCATTAGCTTCCTAAAACCTATACCCGATTTGACATTTAGAATTGAACCCGCATGGCTAAACACTTTATCCAACACACCGTCCTCACTTCAAAATAGATCTAGAATCCTAAAATTGATTCCCA
>JAAZTK010001895.1:0-12560 GCA_036507255.1 Megalothorax incertus
TCTTTTCTTTTGAATGTAAATTTTGTGGCCTGAAAAAAGGGGGGGGGGGAGGGCAAAAGAAAGGGAAGAATACTGATTCCACAACTGATTCTTGACGTCTTTCCCCCTTTTTGTGAATTCTAGTCCTTAACTTTCTTCCGGCGGGGGTAGAATCGCTTTCCTATGCAAATTGGAGCCCTTTTATTCGTGATTTTTCCTCTAATCATCGTTGACCTGACCCATCCGCTCTCATCAATCTTTCACTTTCATATCTCCAATCCGAACAAAGAATTCAAAGGATTTCAAAGTTAAATTGTTACCCTTCCAAATTCCCCTTTCAATTTATTTACTACTTGTTTATGCGTTGAATGTTATTTTTGGATGAAGATTGTATTTGAAAAAAAGTCTAAAACTCCCCAGTAAATCTGTTAAACGCCTTTTGTTTTCATTGGGATTTGTTTTAGATTTATTTTGGGTGCATTTCGGGGGGTGGGATTGAATTTGATATTTTAAAGCTTCCCAAAATAGGCAAATATTTGGAGTATTTTTGGAGCACTTTTGCCAGAGTAATTTTTACACCTGTTTCTCCACTTGAGGAATTTACTCATTCCTAGCTATATAATACGATATATGATATAATGTATATTACTCGTAGTATAGGCCTAAAATGAGCAAAAATAAATTCAAATCTTTAAAAAGAATTTCCAGCTTCCTTTTACCTCTTAGCTTGGCATCCTCAGAGTCAGCCAGGAGCTTAAGTAAAAGAAGGGCATGAAAAGGAGGAGATCACGCACGTTTCCCCCGTATAAATACCCCTTGCAGTGGATATGAGAGCTGAGGAAAGTGAAGAGAAAGATCCCAGATGTTCTGTCATAGTCAATTCGCTCTCTTTAAAACATTAACAATGAATTAAATATGAGATTCCTTGAGGGGGTTATACCAGGCTTGAAAAGTTGAAGAGTAAAAGGCCCGGGTTAAAGCACTTTGGAGAGGTTGAGCTGCATTAGAATCCTCAGAGTAATTTCAGGTTGGGAATTTTTGCACAGCGAGACTCGAGAGCTTGAACTTTTGGTATTTGGGAATTTGGGTGGGTAGACTTTTCATATGTACTTTTGAATTGTGCCTCGCAAATACTTTCGTCGGCTCCCCCAAAATGGACATAGTTTTGTAGATTTTGCATGAGTTCACCACCTAGGCATTATACTAGTACAGCTAGATGGCCAATGCGGGAAAGATCTATTGGATTAGTTTGCGAAGAATTTACTTTTTCGTGGATTTCGGGGATAGGCTTTAGGCCAAGCTCCGAGCTGACCGATTCTCACGACCCGTAGCCCGTAATTATCGAGAGAATTAACATCTCTCGAGTTAGAATTGGCTTTTTGGCCGTTCTTAGGGGGCAATTCACCTTACGAAATGCCAAGAGTGGCCAAAAGTTCCAGGCTCCTAAATATAATATTATTTTATGTGTAGTAATTTGCCGGCCTACTTTTCTCGCTTGGACGGTGGCCGGCTTCAATTATCCCTTGGAGCGCCATTTATCAGCCCCGTAAGTCAAGTGGGAAGAGTTTTTGGGGCGTCCCCCCGCACACTTTACTCGATTTAACTCCTTTTTACGGATTTGGATGATAAAAGAAAAGAAAGGGTAGAGGAAGAGTTCAATTTCTTGGTTGCTTCCTTCCTTCCGCCTCCTCCTCCGCCGTCGCTGCAAAGGCATGAAGCACGTGCACCCGTATTTTTAACACTGAACGAATACAGACAGGTTGAGTTTATATTTCTCGGGTTTATGGCCGACTTTATTTGGATTTTGAGAGGCTCGAGGGAGCTAGGAGAGAGATACATTCGGAGGATGTCTCTCGTCAACCTCTCCCATGCAGGAGCTCGTCAATCCCCATCCTATTCCACTTTTTATGCACATCCTTTTGAAATGTGAATTTCTACAAAAATCTTGGTTGAGATTTCTTGTAATTCTCGGATTCTCGAATTCTGTCATATTGAATTGCACATCCAGGGAGTAAAATGCTAGGAATGCGAATTGCGTACGAATTGAAAAAGAGCCAGATGGAGGGAAATCTGCAGAGTTTGCAAAATCCTGTGAATTTTCCCCCGTGGAAGGGGTGGCTCTTGAGTAAATACGGATACAAACCATTAGAATTTCAAATGTGGGAAATTCTACAATTCTACATTATGAAAACTTGCAAGTTTTTTGAAATGAAGCTCTAGAATATATATAGATTATATAGATTGGTATATTCTAGTTATAACGCAAGGGCGAAGATTGTTTTTAACGTGCAAAGTAATATCTGCCAATATAAATAATGAAATTTATTATGACTTTTTTTATTTTTCAGTGCAATGCGGATTATTCTATCTAAAATCCCGAGGAGGTGGATGGTTGATGAGAAAAAGGATGATGGGTACACTGCTCTACACCTAGCCTCACTCAATAATCACGTAGAGGTAAAGTGGATCGGGGTTTATTAAAAAGGAATGATTTCTAGAATTTTTTAGATTGTAAAATCATATCATTTTTTATGAGGTCATTCTGAACAAATTGTGTCCCATCTTATAATGGGGCCATCAGATCAAAAATTGAATTTTTTGTGCTGAATTTGCAATTTTTTATAACGGAATTTAATAGAAGAGACCCTGGAGGAGATGCTACAATTTAAAATGAGGGTTTCTCAACGGGGATCTCGAAATTTGGATTTTTTTTATAAATATTTCAGAATTTTGTTTGTGTTTGCGTTAGCTAGTTGGGAAAAAAGGGCTAAGGAGGAAAGGTTGAGGAGGAGTCTTTGAGATTTAAAGTGTGTTTACAATTTACTTGCACATTCACTCAGCAAAGAGCTCAAATTCTTGAAGATTCGGAGGAAAAGCCTCAAAAACCTAGACTTGGAGAATCCGTTGAAATTTACATTTGTTTCACATGTATAGGATATAACATATAGGTAGTAGACGAGGTAAAAAGGGTAGGAGGAATGTAATAGGATTAGAATTAAGCGAATGTGGGAGGGGGAGTCTGGAGCAGAAAGCTTATTTGGTTGAATCTGCTTAAAGGGGTTAATCGGATTGGAATAAACTTTTGTTTTTCCAAAGAAGTTTCCTTTTTTTGCGCTCTTGAGGCTGAGATGCCGCCCTCCAGAAGCTCCAATATCTTATTTAACTTGCCCAGACATGCAAAGTAAAAGTTACAAATTCGTACAAAACTAAAAATTAATGCATTTTATAGGATTTGGATAAATTATAATGACTATGAGGAATTCGGAATGAGCAAGGATATTTTGTAGGGGGATTTTACGAGGATTTTAATTAAAATTCTTTTTGAAACTGATGAAAAACGGTGTGGTTTTTCAGGTTGTGGAGCTCCTCATCCGTGCACAAGCGAATTTAAACCTACAAAACATCAACCTCCAAACTGCTCTTCATTTGGGTAAGCCATACAGAGTTAAATTCTTTAATTAGAAACTTGATTGACCATTTTAATTTAATCTTTTTTCTCTATATAATCCCTAGCCGTAGAAAGACAGCATTCTCAATGTGTCCGGGTAAATAGTATATTTTTTTATCCTTGTGTAATTAAAGCCGAGAGTTTTTCATTATCCCCAAATGGAGGAGGGTTAGACCTTATCCTTAGACCTTAAGGGAGGAATTAAAAGGTTCTAAATTTGAGGGCCTTTAAAAAAGCTTAAGAAAGTATCCTTTTTTTAGCCGTCGGTTTGAAAAAAAAAGTTGAAATTGTAGACTCTTTTGGGGGTGGTTTTTTTCTCCACACGAGTTATTAGAAAGTGGTGAGTTTGTACACATATTAGTTAGCTTGTAGGAGGAGGAGCAACCAAAAAAGTTTTCCAATCTATCCGGGAGAGAGTAATTTTTATAGTTTATAGTTTAAGGGGGGAATGTTTGTGGTCCTCAGAGGGCTTCAAAGCCTTTAAGGGAACCTGGATAGATCGTTTCAAGACATGGGGTAATATCATAAAATACATCTAGACTCTAGAGTACCAAAGGAGGAGGAGGGAGGGAGGGCACGTAATGGGAGTAGTTTATGATAATTAAAAGGGTAGGCCAAAACCGTTGAGAGTATTGCAATTTCCTTTTGCAGCTGCTTGTAAGAGCTGGTGCAAATATCAATTTAGCGGATAAGGTAAGAGAGTTATATTGGTTTTTTTAAAATTGAATCTTAAATTTTTTTTAATCGTTCTTTTTCAAATAAAAAAATAGGATGGAGATTCTCCGCTTCATGAGGCGTTGAGACATCATACTCTATCCCAATTGAGACAACTTCAAGATACAAAGGATGTCGGGAAGCTTCTGATGGGTATGGGGAATTTAGGGACTGATCGGAAGTCATCAGCGTCAATTGCTTGCTTCCTTGCTGCACATGGGGCTGACCTTACCATTCGGAATAAAAAGGGACAAACGCCGCTAGGTACAGGCCATTTAGAAATTAAAATTGAAAATTCAGAGATTATAAATAAAGCCTTGAATTGTTCTGTCAGACCTTTGTCCTGACCCAAGCCTTTGCAGAGCTTTGGCCCAATGTCGTAGTGAGAGGAATACCTCGTAAGTTTTTGGCATAAATTTAATAAATCAGCTTTTGTTGGACTTTTCCCCACCCGGAAAAGGGGAGAAAGTTGAATGATTTACGAATCTCTGAATTAATATAGGAGCCAGTCGGATCTTGGGGGGAGTGTAAGCAAGAGCCAGAGCCCCACCTCGATGGTAGAGTGCTCGACAATGATGACAGGGTCTGTGGTTCCTTCATCAGAAGTAGAGGAATGTGTCGTATGTTCAGAGAACCCAAAAGAAGTTGTATTTGTTCCATGTGGGCATTCCCTTTGCTGCGAAACTTGTGGTATTTTAATGAAATATCTTGCGGGGAGATTAAATGAAAATGTAATAAATATTTGTAGGTGCACGAGTCAAGAAATGCATTATTTGCAGAGCAAATATTGATAAAAAGATTAAGGTAAGGATTGTAATCGCGTACAATGTAAATCTAATTAATTAATATTGGTTCCCAATTATTTTGTAGATTGAAGAGTGCCTCGTCTGCTCTGAAAGACCAGCCTCCATCATTTTCAGGCCTTGTAATCACGTTTGCTGCTGGTATTTAATTAATTTTGCCTTTAAAATCATGATCTTTTTGCAAAATGCGTTTTAATTTCTCTCAGTGCCGAGTGTACCTCATCAGGAATCATCAAGAAATGTTTAAAACCCAAATGCCGGGTCACAATCGAGCGTTTTTCGGTAAAAAAATTACGAATTTGAAGCATTTTTCAAGTGAAATAATCTCTTTTTTTTAAAACAGTCAATTTACACGGGATCTAATGCATTTGTACCCGTATCAAAGAACACATCCTCACCCCCAATTGCTACGAATCTTCTCTATTTACCACCATCTTCAAATACTTTTGTATCTGCCAATAATCATGGACATAATCTCAACAATCAGAACAATTTGGTTCCAAATAATGCGGTGGTTGCAGGAGGAGGAGGAGCAGGGATAACGCCATTGTTTAATAATGCACAGACTCAAAATAATAATTTGAATAGCAACAATAATAGCAATGTGACGGCGGCAGCAGCAGCAGCAGTAGTTTCCGGTGGTGGAGGAGGAGCGGCTTCCAATAATATAGAGACGGCAAATCTTCTCGTTTCTCCGCGGAATCAATCTCCTCTGACACGATCGCCAGATCATAATCTTTTATCATCGAATTCTAACCCTTCAAGTCCACCTGGAGGGAGGCAAAGTACAGATCTTAATGTCAGTTCTAATTTGTATACCAGTGGAAAGGATTACTATGATGTGCAAAAGCTTCAGCAGCAGCTTCAGGATATTAAGGATAAGACTCTGTGTCCAGTTTGTTTGGATCGTCTTAAAAATCTCATCTTTCTTTGCGGGCATGGGGTATGCCAATATTGTGGGGATAGATTGGAATTATGTCCTGTTTGCAGGTAAGTTGTGTTTAATTTAATAGTGAATTTTGATCTTGGATTTTAATTGGATTTTTTTGGATTTGTAGGAAACCTGTCGATAAACGGATTCTTCTTTACTGAATTTAGAGCATTTTTAGATTCTAGAATTTCATTATATTCCTGTATAGTTTCAATACTTGTTATAATGTACATTATTTATAGGTAGTTGTGTTTTTGTTAGGATTTGGGTGGATATTTGTATTTTGCATTATATTGTAGTAGTAGTAGTACCAGCCGAGTATTGGGGTTATCTATTTATCAAGACTTAATTTTAATGTTTAGAAATATTGTACATTTTTTTGTCATGTCATATATTTAAATATACAGTGTGACACAAAAGTCTCTAAACATTAATTTGAAATACATCTTGACAACGATTTTTTTTAACACTACCAAAAAATCGTTGTCAAGATGTATTTCAAATTAATGTTTCTTATCCAAATAGCGTTTTAGGTAGCGTTTTAAGTGTTACGTTAGCAAACCTACAAACTCTCTATTAGTCTATATTCTTAAAAATCTCATTATGAACAGAAAATATGTCCAAATTGGCAGCTACTGTATTTAAGTCTATCTTATCTTTAGATCTAGATTCTAGCAGCTTAAAATCTGAATGAGATATATGGGTAGAATTTATCCTTAGGATAGTTCTATTTGATGGATAATGATATCAATGAACCTATTCTTCCACAGCTAATTTTGAAAAAAGATGTATTTGTAGCTTTAACATTTCTCATTCATCCGTATTATAATTTATTATTAAGAACGAATTAGTATAAACCTGTATATATACCCTATTGTAATTAGCTATTAATTGAGAATATAATAAAGCTGTTTTTTAAATGCTTACAAGAATTTTGATATAATTATGTTTTAGAATTTAATTTTTATAGCCGATTGTTTCAAGTTGCATTAAAAAAATAAATTCCTGTAGGATAAAATTGGTATATGAAATTTCTCTAAACTTTCCCTTTCACTCCATTGCCAACTGGCCGTTCTCCGAAATAATGAGGGTCTCCATCATCTTTTTGTTTGCCTTCCTTGTTCTTGTCATCGCCCTTGACTTTACCAGCGCATCTATGTCAAGTCGGGTGAGTTTTAAAATATATTGAATTAAAAAGAATTTTATTAATTCCATTAATATTCGTAGGATCTGTGCAGTGAAGCCGCTCAGAAAAAGAATCGTTGTAAACAATCATGCAAAACCGATGGTAAGTCCCTTGTTAATTGGAATATTGCTTATTATTTAATAAAAATATTTGAATTCCAGATCGAAAGGAATATCTTACTGGAAAATGCATTGATGGAAAGTGTTTCTGTGCAAGGTATTATTATAAGTTTACTATAAAAATCATTTTTAAAACTTTTTTTTTTAAATATTTCAGATATAAGAAGGGCATCTTTGAAGATGGGAAATGATTAAGATGTGAATTTTAAATTAAACAATCTGATTCTGGAATGGAATATAAGTAGATATATATATTGTAAATTGAAAAACAATCTCGTTATATGCGTAGAACTAGGAAATATTGACCTAAATTAAATAAAAATCTTTTTATTTTTAATGAAATATGCATTTCCGCTGGCATACTATTTGGAGGATGATTTAATATTTATATATATTTTCGTATAAATATAATAGATAGTAATTGGCATTTTTTTTATTTTTATTTTTATTTTGGCATTTATTCCTAAATTCCACTCGTCATAAAATCAATATTATGCGTCTTTCAAAAAAATGATTGTTCAGAACGCCAAAAAACGAAGTGCATTGTCCAAACTCTTCAATGATCCATTGTAATTTGTCATTATTCATTAAGAATAAACCTTCAAATATTTTTCAAAAAAAAATAGTTCAGCTTTCTCTTCCTTTTTCATTGGAATTTTTAAAAAAATTTAAAATACACTGCAAAAATGTACACCTTCGCCCTCATACTGTGCTTCGTTTTTGTCGCAATTCCCTTGATTTCCGGGGAGCCTCACCACTCTCGTCATCACGATGATGGTAATTTAAATTTAGCATATTACAGATAGTATAGTAGTAGTAGTACTACTACTACTACTATATATTAGAATAGTAAATTTTACTATAATATATCTTAGACTATCCCGAGGGACGCCATCATCGCCCTTCGGAACGCGAACGAGAACAAGATCGCCTTTATTATAGCGTAAGCCTAAAATTGACAATTTACTGATTTAAACCTAATGTTTTATTGATGTATATTAGGAAATCTGCTCAATGAGAAATCAGGAAATGCGGATGTGCGAAAAGGTTTGCAGAAATGGTGAGCTAAAATAAGCATTCTAGAATTTAGAGCAATCAGGAAATTTCTAAATGACCTTACTCTGACCCTCAGATGGCCTACTAAATGGGAAATGTGTTGGATCAAAGTGCTATTGTGCAAAATATCGGGACTAATTTCGCAGATATTTAATTTCTATTCATAATATGCAATTCCCTTAAATTGTACATAATATACAATACATAATTCTCAAAATGCCTAGACATACAAAAATTATGTAAATAGGAAATAAAGTGCAATATTGGTATTTTGAAGCGTTTTTACCTTATCTAATTTCTAATACCGAGTGTCAAGCTGCTGATTGATTGGCAGGTGTTAATTTATATAAGAGAATATAGCATCAGCTTTATTAATAACTTGTTTATTTTAAATCAAATTGAGATATGCTTTCCAATTTAGCTAAATTCGCATATTATTGCCTTTTTTGATCGACACATTGATCAATTGGGGCATATTCCTCATCAACTTCCGGGTAATTGATAATTGGGAGTTGCTTTTGAGATGGTTGAGCTTTGATTTTTCTTGGTCTGTAAATAAATCCATAATCTCCACAACTGTCAAAATGGTCTCCGAACCGAAGGTCGTTTTTAACTTCATCCCGAAGGGCTTGTGTCCAATTGACATGATGGTCCAGTACTTCCAGCATAGTCATGCCTGCCCATTTATCTGGTTTTATAATAGTTGGGTCATGTTCCCCATCTTCGAGCTCAACCTCTTCAATTCCGAATTTAGAAAAGAAATTCTCATTAGGATAGAATGAGAGGCAGAAGCCAAGTTCCGTGGCAGGGTAGTAGTAAAGGTAGGATTCGCACATTTCTTCACGGGTTGAAAAACCTCCGATAACTGACCCTGGTGGATCCCTCCATGTTGAATCATAAACACATTCCATTGTAAGCTGATCTCCAGGCTTGATAACAATATGCTCCCTCAATGGACGCATTTCTTGGTAGTTGAAATCTATCATTTTTTGGAAAGAAATTGTAAAAATTTAAGCATTTTGCATTTGATTTTGAATTCCAAACCGTAATTATCGTCGAATGATGGCCAAGGGAGTTCTGTGCCTTCTCGGAAGTGTCGTAACTTCATTCTCCGTCCTGGAAAAGACGCCAAAATAAATATAGGATTAAATCGGTATTACAGTATTACTAGTACCTGAAATATGTGAATGGAGGTTGATGTTAAAGACGTTGACATCATGTGGGAGTTGGGAAGTGCACAGAGGAGAACAATGGCCAACGGTGACAAAATCTGGAAAATTTAGGGGGACGACAAATGATGGTTCCAGTTTATGGGATACAACCTTTGAAATTCAATTCTTGTAATTTATGAGTTAATTTAATTGTTATTTATTTACAAGCATAGCAGCATCATGTTCCCTCAGTTGATCAGTTAGGTAGAAGTTTCCTCCAGTGTAAATTTCGACTCCCGATAGAACCTCAGGGTTATCGGCATGCACTTCAAGCATAAAGTATTCATCTCTCTCCGTACCCCAGGGGAAACCCACATTATCTGGCATAATTACAATACTTCCTCCCACGCTCCAATCAAAGATAAAGGTGATACAATCATCGTAAGGGACGACAGAATTTGGAATATAACATTCTCCTTGCTTGTCAAGATATGGGCCAAAATATTCATTGGGATCCTCGCCATTGGGAACATAACACCTGTAAACAACCTACAAAATTATAAAATATATTTAATACTAGTTTTGTATTATTTTGTAAATTGTTATATGAGCATAGCTCAAAACATCCTTTAATGTGTATAAGCAATAAAATAATATTTAATACTCAATTTGATTAGCCATGAATTAAATTGGGTATTACGAAATGATGTGTGTGTTTTTTCGCAGCCTCTGTTTCGGTGATATGCTCAAATACAACGGCGTGCCTTTTTGATGGAAGAACGGGTCCCTTATGCATACTACACCAATAAGTTGTATCTTGAGTCGGCATGATAAAAGTATTTGAGATATTAATTTTTTGATATGGGGAAAGATCAATTTTTGGAATAGGTGGATCAAGCATATAAGCAGCAAGGACGCCTCTGTTGCTTCCATGATAGGAAATTGTGTCAGTTGACCCAAAAGACCAGATAATTTTAATGGTATCCTCCTACGCAATATTTTTTAATTAATATAAATAATTTAAGTATCTTTCCAGAAATCATATTTTTGAAATAGTTTGATTCAAACCTTAATAGCAATATCTCCATCTTTGTCGCAAGTATCCAAAATCCGATGGAAATCCAGCCTAGTATGAGTAGCATTCTCTCGAGCGCTATCCAAAACCCAATTTTGTTCCTCATCAATGACCGGCAAAAAGTTACCCTCGCCGTGTCGATCCTACAAGATGACATTCTAATTATTTCAAAGATTTTATAAAAAGAGTTTACCGAAAAGTAAGGTTCTCCATCTTCCCCAACGCCACCAATAACGATATCAGCCCCGGTCATGGCCCCTTTTGGGCTTAAACCAAATCCGATAAACCCTTTTGTTTGAACTGTGACATCAAAGTAAATTGTAGAAATTTCATGATCCGTCCACCAGCCCAAAACATATTTCCCATCAGCAAAATGCTCTTCACGACGGATTTCACTAGCCCAAGAAACTGTGGCCAAAAGGATGGGGATTAAAAGGGTTGAAACTACCCTCATTTTGAGAGACTATTTTATTTAAATTGAGCAAAAATCCTCAAAGGACCTAGCAAAATTGTCTGCCAAAATGACCAAATTGTCAAGAGCTCTTATATCCATCCGCGTAATCTTGAGTGGACTGTAATTACATATTCTCAGCTGTCAGTTAAAATACAATAGATTAGCCGCTAATAATAAGCGATACCTACCTTCGAAATCTATCAGCTAATCAATTATATTTATCATAAAATTGCCAATCGGTAAAGCACGTATATTTTTCAACCTTGAGTCTCAAGTTGAATGTCAATGCAATATATGCTTGAATTAAGGCTTAATTCAAGCATATATTGCATATATTCAGGATACCCAAAAAAGTGCTTAATTATTAAGCACTTTTTTGGGTATCCTGAATTCAATTTATTTAATTTTTAATTGGACAAACAAACTATTTTAATTTATCTAATAAATTGATATGGAACGCGAAAGTCAGCAAGAAATTTTAACAGATTCCCAGAAATATGGCATCAAAATTAAATTCCATTTCTCGATGGTTCAAAACGTTTTGGGTCAAAGTTCAAAACGTTTTGAATGTTTTTAAAAATTCCATTTTGGCATCATTTCGCCCCAAAATGCCTCAAAAAAGCTAAATCCGATCCTGAAAGCTGTCAAATCTGAAATTGAAAACAAATTCAGAACTTTTGGATTTAATTGTTTTTAGTTAATTAATTTGAGCACAATTAATTAAAATCGTGAAATGGAGGAGAAGGCAAAGGTCAAGGAGGATGTCCTCATTCTCAACGACAATGTCATGCGGAATTTTCGTGTGGGGAAATTCTTTAAAGACAATACCGACGTAAATAATATGAATTTCAAATTTTTTAATTTTAAATGTAGATTGTAGATTAATTAATTAACTTATTTTTTACAGGTGGTCAATCACATCAACTTTAGCCACAATGGTGAACTTTTAATCTCTTCGGGAGAGGATGATCAAATTATTATTTATGACTGCTTAGCCGGCACGTATGTCTAAAATCTAAATTAGTCTATAATCCAATTAAACCATTAAATGAGTATTTTTGCTATTTAATTAATGTAATTGTTTATTTTGTTCACAGGCATAAAAGGCTATTAAATTCCAAAAAGTATGGAGTATCCCTAATTCATTTCACGCACCATAAGGTAAGATAATTTGATTTTATTAAATGCAATTTAAAATTATGCAAATTGTCTTTTTTATAGCAAACATGTCTACACACCTCCACCAAATTAGATGAGACAATCCGGTACCTTTCCCTTCACGATAATAAATATTTACGATATTTCCCCGGCCATCAGAAGAAAGTAACCACCCTGTGTATGTCGCCAACTGATGACACTTTCGTCTCCGGAAGTCTCGACAAAACGATGAGGCTTTGGGATTTGAGATCTCCAAATTGTCAGGGTCTGATGCATCTTTTAGGGAAGCCTGTAGCAGCCTTTGACCCTGAAGGCCTAATATTTGCTGCAGGAGTTAATAACGAGAGTATTAAGCTCTATGATCTACGATCCTTTGACAAGGGCCCTTTTACCACATTTAAATTCTCTCAGTAGTAGAGATGGTTCAGGTACCTATCGAAAACGACTTCGGACCAATTGAATTAATTAGATCTACCCTATTATACT
>JAAZTK010001896.1:0-12560 GCA_036507255.1 Megalothorax incertus
CTGAGAACGCAGATTTGTATTAATAGCCACCATATCATCTCTTGCTCCAATCTCTGACCGGATTTGAATCAATTCTCTCTTGACATCATCCGCTGTCGACCTCTCCTCCTATAATAAAACATTGTCTTTAAAGGGCTTATTTTAATAGACATTAGATAGGATATAATAATGCAATTCGCACAGCAAGAGTGGTTTGCAATTGAAGAATCTCATTCTGAAGGTATATAATTTCATCGGAACTATCCTGTTTTTGAACTGTTTTCGTCTCTGGATGAACAGATTTGTAATGCTCCGATAAGGAATCAGCAGAGGGAAAGGCTCTAATGACAAATTAGAGGTAATTAGTATTACTATTAGTATTACGTCATTTGCAGCATGTAACTTACCGCATACACATTGGACAAATAAATCCTTCGGAAGAATCCTGCCCTTCCCCGAGTGACGCTGACGCTGTAGAAGATTCACCTTCTCGCCCACCTCCCTGGAATAAATAGGACAATATATAACTAGAATACAATGTCATTTCATTTATACCTTGTCCGTAATTTTATTCACAAGTTGCTTGATATTGAACATTTTGGATTTCCCCCGAATTCGGGTTTCAGGCTCTCAGCTGATTCGGATTTGTCAGAAAGATTCAACTCTCGGACTGCTGCCAACACCTGTAATTTGTAAAGGTATGATACTATATTATTTATCTTATTGAATATATCGAATTACAATTACTTTGTAGTCGGGTCAATTAGCGTGTTGGGTTAATTGCCTTTTAAACTCAAAAGTAGGTATATAAAAGTTAAAAAAACAACAACTTACTATTATCTTAAGTTACTAATGCATGAAAGATGGATCATGGGAAGAATTGAGTCAAAGACCAGTTTTAGCTTTTCAAAATTGAATTGAAAATATGAATTTAAATCAAACCATACTTAATTGTTTTTTGATAAGCAAAAAAAAATGAATTGGCGAATGAACTTTGACAGAATGTCACATATGAATAAAATGAAATTGAATTTGGGTACTCCCTCGTATTCACTATTTAGTTTTTGTGGGCAAAAACCGTTTAATGTGTATGTAGCCGTACTGATATTCAGAGTCTATAGTCGATGATAAATAATTTAATTAATTGATAACTTCTTGTATTAATATCCATAAGTTATTCGTATAATATTTTAAGTTATTTCAATTTTTTAATATAAATTGATCGATCAATTGATCTAGATTTTATATGTTTTTAGATTCTAGATATGAAATTGCGTGCAAAAGTTGAATTTTTGGACGAATTTATACTCCTAAATTCGCCCCAGAATTCAGCTTATAAAATTCAACTTATTTTAATTTCAGAGACTAATTTCGTGAACCTTTAATGAATGAGGAGATAGTAATCTAACATATAAAGCTGTTACATCGTTATGAGTAGGTACATATATGTGGTTGTAATTTAGACTCTTTAAAGTTTTTACAATTGGATACATTATGCAATGTAATTAATAGATTTTACAAAAGATTCATAAGTTACTCCACCTTGTTATCAGCATCATTCATTAAATCCAATTGGGTGACCTTTTGACCTTGATTATCTCCATTTACTATCACGAGTTCAGGAAACTTTATCCAAGTATAGAGTGCAGTACAGCAGCTATGCTTCAAAATTAAATATCTGTATTACTGTAATCTTAATCCTATTAACTAGCCCTTATGTGCACTGCATTGATAAAGTGTATATTAAATTTAAAAGCCAATTTTTCCGATAAGTATTATCCTATATACGATTCCCCCAACTATCTCTAGATCGAGTCTGCATTTCTGTCAGACTCCATAAATTGTCTCTTCACTCTTCAGTACATTGTTTCACTTCTTCGTTGAATAAAGCCCCTCTAAAAGTATTGTCAATTTTTGTCAATTTCTTAAGGCAAACGACTCTTTTCGAGTGAATTATGAGGCTCCTGATTTTGGAAGATACAAACAAAGTCGCCGAATGGGCAGCCGATTATGTTGCAAAAAGAATTAGGGACTCGAAGGCATCAGCGAGTAAATATTTTGTATTGGGACTCCCCACTGGTAAATTCCGTATAGCATTTCATAATCTAGTAATACTATCGTACAATATTTATTGTAATTTAAATTTTAAATGTACATTTATTCGTAGGTGGAACTCCTTTGGGAATGTACCAAAAGCTGATTAAACTGCACAAGAAGGGGAAAGTATCCTTCAAGTATGTCAAGACTTTCAATATGGACGAGTACGTAGGGTTACCCCAAGATCATCCGGAATCCTATCATCACTACATGTGGTTCAATTTCTTCAAGCATATTGATATTGACCCCAAGAATGTACACATTCTCAACGGAAATGCAGATGATTTGCAAATTGAGTGTGAAAATTATGAGGCGGAAATTGCTAAAAGCGGAGGAGTTGACCTCTTCATCGGAGGGATTGGCCCAGACGGGCATATTGCATTCAACGAGCCTGGGTCATCACTAGTATCTCGGACTCGGGTCAAAACCCTAGCTCATGACACGATCCTGGCAAATGCTCGATTTTTTAACAATGATCTGTCAAAGGTACCCAAAAGAGCTCTTACAGTGGGAGTAGGAACGGTCATGGATGCTCGAGAGGTTATGGTTCTGATTACAGGGGCTCATAAGGCATTTGCCCTCCACAAAGCTATCGAAGATGGGATTAGCCACATGTGGACCGTTTCTGCCTTTCAACAGCATCCGCATGCTATCCTAGTTTGTGACGAAGACGCCACACTTGAACTCAGGGTCAAAACTGTCAAATATTTCAAGGTAAAAAAAAACCTGGAAATCTTATGTATACGTACGAAAGATTAATTTTGTAATACTCATCAATTACAGAATCTCTGGGGGGTCCATCAAAAACTTATTGAAGATCACTAAAAAAGACGGGCTGAAATGCTACTACAAATCCAACAAAATACCTATATTTTAGTTGAAATTGCATTTGGAAAAGCATGTTTTCACTTATCATTTCTTATAAATATTTTTAAAATGAATACATTTGAAATGCATTGCCTACTATCAATTAGCGATAGAATAAGGTTTAAATAAAGGTCAATTTCACTTTTATTGAATATTTCCGCCAAAGCTTTTCTTTTAATTGATTTTAATCTTTTTAAAAAATCATAATATAGATAATTGAACGGAGAACCGATTACAGATTAATTTGACTTATCTTGATAATAATCTTAAATTTACAATTAATATTAATCAATATGTAGGTAATAATAATAAATATGTATTATATCTGTATCATCAATTGGCTACAAATAATATTATTTAGTAAATGGTAGCTAAGAGCCTAAGACTGACTACTCTATATATTATAGTAGGCTATTATAATATTTTAGCGTAAATTCATATCTTTGTATATAATTTATAATAATTAAAGGTTTATGTAGGATGAGTACATATTTAAGTATTAAGTATTGAAAAATGTAGTTTAATTATTGTGAAAAAAAGGGAACGTTTATCAAAGCAGAATCAAGATAATTAAGAGCTGCATGGATCATCGTACTATTGATAATTGCAGTAGGTGTATTATATGTACCTACTACAATATATGAATTAGAACAAGAGTTTGAGTTTTAATCAGAAGAGAAATACATTCACATAAACATATTCATATAAACATCTAATGTTCACATATGTCGGATACATATAATAGTATTTCATCATAAACATATAATATAAAGTAAGGTATATTAATACAATTAGTGTGCATATACATATAAATAAATAATTTTTGGGGGCTTAATTATTACAGAAATTATTCAACTTCCATTGGATGAGGTTCAGGTTCATGATTATTAACGGTTGCATCATTCGCAGGGACATCTGCACCACCACCTTTTGCAGCCGTCTCTTCCGGAGTTGTCGTGTCCTTTGGAGGAGTCTCCACCTTTGGCTTGGGCTTATTTATAATTGGCGATATGGTTGAATCGAGCGTCTTCTTCGCCTTGAAAATGTCAGCAGACTTTATCGGTAGAGGCAAATGCTTGGGAGCAGTCATACATGCCTGGCGAACCATATCCAGATATTCACCACCATCTTTTACAGCCCCTGCAAACTTGTCTACATCCTCCTTCACCCAATGATCATACTTGGCAGACTCCTTATTCAGGGCCAGATCCAGATGCTTATTGGCGAGCTGAATCGCAATTTCCAACTCTCTGATAGCCACCTTTGAATCCTCAAATTCACGCTTTCTCTCCTTGATCGGTTCTCCATATTTCTATTGCATTAAAAATTACATAATTAAAATCCCTCATCTAAAAAAAGAATAGGTATAAACAAACAGTGCACTACCTTGATCTCGTCAATCTTTTGTGAATACACATTCTTCATCTTGTCACTCCCCTCATCATAAAGCCAATCCTCCACTTGAGTCAATAGATCAAGAATACGGCTACGATCTTCTTTTTGAATGTAGTCAACCAGAGATCCATCGAGTTTTTCACGAAGGTCATAAATGTACTCTTCTAGGCCATTCTTTGCATCAATCCGCTCCTTCTCCTGCTTGTCCTCTGCAATCATACGGTTCTGAAATAAAAGCAAAAACAATTAAATTTAAATCCCATTAAGATTTAAATTGCATGTTTTAAAATCCTACCTCAGTTTCAATCAAATGTTCCAGCTCAATTTTCGAGAAACCAAAAGTGTGTGCTTGAACGGGCAAATCAGTTGTTTTGTAGTGTTGCTTCTTCTTGGCCACCTTCTTGTCTTTTTCTCCATTTTCATCCTATCCAATTTAAAAAGATTAAATTAAGTATATAATTTTAAAAATTCTCAATTTTAAATCTTACAGCAACTTCATTCGAATTCATAGCTTCTGGAGGATTCCCTTTGGACTCGTCCTCAACGGAATTGACCTTTTCTCCCTCATTATTCTGACTCCCATTATTATTCTCCTGGCTACTATTCGTCTCTTGGCTTAGATTAGAGTCCGTCTCCATTGCCTCTTCCTGTTAAAAATAGAATTATAAAATCAAAAGCATATACCCAATCTCTATGTTAAAGTACAAGAACCTCAACTTCTGTCTTCTCGTAAAGTGTGGCTCCCTCAATGTTGAAAATCCCGTGAAGATTTACACGTGCCTTCACCTTGATCTTTGAGTTTTCACCCTCTGGAGTGGGTTTGATGTTGTCAATTATGAACGTTCCTATTTTTTAAAGTATAATTTTAAGAATACATTGACACATGGTAGTTAAAATCAAATATCAGTTCAAAGATTGCATATTTACCAATCTCTTGAATTGGAAATGGAATTTCAGATTCATATAAAGCCTTCAGTGTAATTGGTTCTTTTCGATAAAAGGACAGAGCTCGAAGCTGGGGAACTGGGAAAAATTTTGGAAACACCTCCATCACACTGTAAAAGAGAATTACATACGATTATTAGATAAAAGAAGATGGGTAAATTAATAACCGGCTAAACAATATAAAATTTAAACTCACCCATCCTCCCCCTTTTTCTCATCCCATACAAGTTTAATAAGATAAGGTTGGATATCGGTCACTGAGAACTCGCGTACTTTGTAGGATGGTGAAAGAATAGCGCATTGGAGCGCACAGCCACGTGCTACAGCCTCATCTTGGTTCAGGGTTGTAGACGGAATCTTTCCAAATACATTTTCAATCAGCTGTTTTATGTAAGGAATTCGGGTTGATCCCCCAACTATTTCAACTGAATGTATATCGTTCAAACTCAATTCTGAAAAAAAAATTAATTAAAAAAAATTGTACTTATATTGTATTTTAATGATCATTAAATTACTTGATTCATGAAGGCATCTCGCAAGTGTTGCTTCCACTCGATTAAACAAGTCTGCGCACATGGACTCGAATGTAGCCCTATTCAAGCTCCCTGTTACATCCTTCTCCTCCATAAAGCACTCAATGTTGAGAGGTAGATTCGTAGAATTTGCAGACATTTGCTTCTTTAGCTTTTCGACTTCCGCCTGAAAAATTAAAATATGAAATTATAGAAAGTATTAGGCATACAAATTCTTGTCTTTTTATATTCTTACCATAAGCCGAAAGTAAGCACGATGGTTGGACTTTGCGTCAATTCGATATTTAGTACGGAATTCTTCGCAAAAGTAATTTGCAATCACTTGATCAAAATTCCTTCCGCCGAGGAATGGATCCGATGCAGTAGCAAGCATCTAACGAATAAATCATATTATTGTATTAGTTCTATATATGTATTCTATTTTAAAAGCAATTATATCAGTTTACATACCTTTAATTTCCCTCGATTAAAAGAGCATGCAAATACTTGAAGTGCAGAATGCCCACAATCAACAAATACAACTATTCTAGGAGGCTCCTCGGGTGCAGGGAGATCCTGCTTGTAAATCCCATAATTGAGAGCAGTAGCAGTTGTTTCATTCATGAGCCGAAGAACATTTAAACCAGCCAAAGCGGCAGCATCAAGTACTGCACGTCGCTGAATGTCCACGAAATAGGAGGGAACCTGAAAAAAGAAATTACAATATTGTTGTTGTTTTTTTATAAAAAATTAAAATGAACTTTACCGAAAGAACACAATCGTGGACCTTTGCCATTACAGCCCTTTCAATAGTATCTTTGAGTTTAGTAAATAGCATTGCCGTGATCTGTTCAATATTAAAGGTTTGAATCCCGTTGAGATAATTAACTTCAATCCCAGTCCCTCCGTTTGCAGTAGCCACAATCTTGTAGGGTGATGTTGCGAGCTCTCTTTGAACAACTTCATCGTTAAACTTTCGTCCAATAAGCTTTTTGAATCCGTGGATCGTATTCTTCATGTTTGTCACCGATTGGTTCTTTGCAGGGACACCCAGGATCCTCTGTTTCTCACCAAATGCCACATATGACCTGAAATATACAAATTAAAATTAAATTAAATTAATTTCGCTTTCATTCTGATTCGAATAGTCTTTGGTCATTGCTCTTTTTCAATGTATTTTTCATGTGTAGGTAGTACATGGGATGATTCATTTACATGACCATAAATGGTTCGAGATTTTTCCTCAAGAAAAAAATAAATATCACATCCAATCAAATTATTAATTTGATTCTTATTTCAGTCAATTGATTAAAGAATACTGATATAGGTATGTGATTTTGCACATATTCCTGCTATATACTAATATCCCTACAATGCAATTGAATACGGATATATAGAAATTACCAGAACCAATTTGGCTGGATTCTGGAAAAATCCTATGTTTTTAAAATTTTAATTCAATGTCATTTCCGTCCTAAATATAACCTTTAAAAATGACCAAATAAATCAAGTATGCCAGCTATAATAAAATTAAAAAACGCTAAAAATATAAAATTCAGTTAATTAATTCTAAATTCTAATATTAAAATTAAATTAAAAAACCCCAAACTTACGGAGTGGCCCTAAGGCTGTAGTCATTGTCGATCGTCTCGATTCCTCCAGCTCTGGCCACAGCCACGTAGCAGGACTCGTTCCCAAAGTCAATTCCAAATTACAGACATTCTTCTTCCGGTTGGAGAAAATTCAAGAAATAATTATATTGGGGAAAAACCGGCAAATTTTTTTGTGGGGTTGTCGGTTTTTAATTTCTCCTCGGTCTCGGGGGTTTTTGATGAATTGGTTAATTTAAATTATGAATTATGAAAATAAACTTTGATTTTACTATGACCTGGTTGAATTTTGTGAGAGGGGGTGTCAATTGACGACGGAGTAAAGGACAAGTGACGATGAGGAGCTAGAGGAGGTTGTGGGAGTGAGGAAATAATAACGTGTTTGAAATGAGTATAGGAACTTCTAGAAAACTCTGAATAGAGGTGTCTCAGAGTCAGACTGGTCTGCTGCAATTTACCAAAAGACCATATAAACTCCATCTACTTTCTTTGCTTGAGACTTTTTTGGTTGCAAAAATATTTTAAATTACTTTTGCACGCAAAAAAGTTATATATCTAAATCTAATAATATTATTATTATTCTTATTTAAAAATTAACATGTATATAACATGTAATTATTTAATTATTAATTATTACTAATATTTTGATGAGACACTCGCCCCTCTAATTAACCACACACTTCTAAATCTGCAAACTAACAAAAGTAACACATGTTCTTATCATTCAATTCGATTAATTTTTGCCAATATAATAAAGATCATATTATATAATTAATTTTTAGCAATAGATTAATTAATTATCAAATTACATTATTGAATTGAATTGTCAATTTGACTCTTTGACATTATTGTTCACCCTTTGTCAGATCTGACAATAAAAAACTTTAATAAAGCATTTTGCGATATTTAAGCATAGGGCCTTGATGTAGATTGTAGGCCGCGCGATCGAAGCAAATAAGTGCAATGCAGTTGCCAAATTTAATTAAATAAGTAGAAAGTTCCGAATCCGAACTCATATTATTTAATAATTATTAAACAACATCATATTATTTTTACAATTAACACATATTCTATTTTAGGCAGGTATTCACAAGCTACAGTGCCCAGAACTTTATATTTTTATTTCTGATCTTTGAATTTAATTTAATTGGCAAAATTAGATTTTAGAATAAGATTTTTTAAAGTTTAATCAGAAATCTGTATTTGAGGCCTAGTGGCTAAGCCTCCTTCTCTGGGAGTACACCCAAGCATACACATTCCTATTTCCTATATGCTTATTCATTTAATTTTATTTCAAATTTCAATGCTTTGAAGTGATACTGCACTGATTAAATGCAAAACTTATATATTAAATTATATTTATCGTATAAATTGTATTCGTAGGTCTACGGCAAGATTATTTGTCTACGGGTACTAATATTTTTTAGAATATAAAATGTGCGAATTTTAATGAAAGTGTATAAAATATTGGGTATTTTACTAGTAGGCAACAATGCTGAAAGCAGTGCAAATGCACTGAAAAGTAAAAATGTGTTGCATCTTTTTACTCTTCAATAATTAATTATGTTCTGACTGATGATCTGATGTTTATTTCCCATCTTTCCTTAGGGGGAAGACTGTCGAGACTCTGGGGATTCTTCAGGCTCCTATCCGTCTCTGTCTGCAATTGCTCCGAGCCAGAAAAACAGTTACTCCTCAAATGAGAACACATGCATTTGGGATAATCAGCAAGCCCGAGATCTAAAAGCTTTTGCAACACCTAGCTGACTACCTGTGTGCATTTCCCCTGCATACTTCATTTTCCGTTCTTCGACACTCGCCCTCAGAGGGGTTCAGTTTGATTTCGACAGTTGGACTTTGATGAGATCGAAACTCGGATTGGTTGGGGTAATTTGTACTTAAAGAATGAGCTAATCGAACCTCCGTTCATCTGATCGAATACAAGGTAAAAGTCCATTTTAAAAAGGACCATTTAATTAATAAAGATCTACTGCTAAAGGTGTGACTGGATCTTCATGAAATTATCCGTTTTAAAATGGACCTTTAGTTCGGAAAAGCATCTGATTATCTGTGAGACTGTGTTGGTGAGAATTCTGACTATTTCCACCAGGGATTTGGAATTTACAATAATATGAATAATCTTATTACGGTACAGAAAGCTAAATAACTTTTTTTAATACACGTAACGTACGATAGTAGTGTGCTGGTGGCACAAAGCCTATGTGAGCTCTTAATATTCTTCCTCAATCTTTCTTGTATTGTACAGACTTACAGTACCTTAATGTGAGCACTGCGGAGTAGATAGGGATTTAAACTTTAAAGCCAGTGCAGTGTTTGTATGCTCAGCTTTTGAGACTCGAGACTTGGGATGAGATAGGATTAGGATTTGCCTTTAAAGTTTAAACCTTGTTCCTCTCGACTCTTCCCTCCCTCCCTCAACAACAATAACAAGCTTAAAGAGACCTCGACTACCTCCTCAGGATCAGTGCAGTTTAAATGAACCTTGTGTATTGAACTGAATATCTCTCCATTCAACCACGATTCGATCCTTTCCTCCTCCGAGTTCATTCCTCATCTACACTTTGCCATTACAAGAGCTCATGGTCTATCTGCCTCCCTCTCTTCTTCCTGTCGTGACACCGGTATTTTGAGATATATATTTCTATTAAAAGTCATTGACCATGCTGTAGTGCCTACTATCAGTAATTTACAATATATAAATGGTGAAGAAATTTTGTACATTTCCTAATTGACTTACAGAAGGATCTATAAGTGAAATGTGATATATTAAATTATGTTGACTTGAGGCAAGATAATGTACTCCAGTCACTAACTATGTGTGTGTTTTTGTGAAAGTTAGCATGCCATATAGCCACTTAAAAAACTGGGGGAACAAGCTTGATTTTGTGTTGTAGGTACCTATATCATATCCGTTTGTAATGGATTATCTGTAAATTACCACTTGCTCTCTTCTATCTCCTGAGACCTATTAAAATCAAGATCTTCGCTTTCATTCCATTACCAAGTAGAATTGACATTTGGAAATTGAAGGAATTTTATGAAATTCCATATACTGAAATTCTACGAGTATACGTGAGTTTGTGCATATTAGATAAATACAAGAAAGAAAGTCCAAAGAGATTTGGGACTTGACTTTCTCGACCATTAAGTTGACTATTAGTTGACAATTCATCTTGTTCTTGGAGGATTTAGCCATCACTTTCATTCATTCTAACCACATTTTACAATTGAACCTTTAAAAGGCTTTGGTACTGTAGTTGGATATTGTACGGATATTTTGAACTCATACCTTGCTCCTGAATTTACTATACTAAAAGTATTTATTGTGACTTGAAAGTTTTTTTTCAAAAATAATTTCTGAACGCAAAAAACATACCCTTCCAATTCTGCCCTTATAGTACTGAACAGTATACTCGTACACCTGTTGAAATTCAATGTACCTCTCCGTCTGTAACTTTTAAAATGTGCTCAATTCCGTACTTTATAGAGCTCTTCTGTATTAGATGCTCTCTTTCCGGTTGAATGAAAGGGGATAATTTTCAAAGGATATCCGCTCAGACTACATGTTGGACAGAAAATTAAATTGCCTCAAGCCATCGTCCAACAAATGGTGAGTTTTTAAATAAACCCTTTTATAAATTGTTGCCCTTTTTTTCGACCCAATAAGCTATGCATATATCCATCTGTCCTCGACATGAATTAAATATTTGGTACAATATCCGTAGTTAAGTTCTAAGATACATCAATAAGTGGTATGTACATATTATATTCATACTATTCTGCATCATGCAGATGTTTACCGGCATTCATCTGTATTCAATTGTTCTTTATATATTAACTGTATGCTAATATGAGATAGGCTGGATGAAAAGGTCCCTCTTCCCCGGAGTTACAAATTCGAGTAAAACGGCTCAGAAGTTAGGCGCACCTGAATCTCTCAGAAACATGCACATTTTTTAAACATGTGAATATAGGAAAAATAGAAATTTCGATAGATTTTAATGAAATTCGATATTTAGGGGTTTTATAATATGCTGATAAATTATATTTATTTTAAAATTCCGTTCATGGCCAAACTAGCGGGTATCGGAACGGTAATTTGACCGACTTTTCAATTTATTTGCCCATTCCAATATAATAATTTCTAAACATTTCTATGCATATGTTTGTTAAGTTAATTAATAAATGCATATATGTAAATTAAAATAATAATAAATATGCATCCAGGATCAACCAAAAAACCAATTAAAAAACATTTTAAATTGTATTGTTTCAAATCTACACGTTAAAGTCCTATCTATCGTACTTGGGATTAGTAGTACTTGCATGTTTCTGAGCCGCGCGCGAGCCGTGAGTTTAATTTATTAATTAAAAATACTTGGAGTTGACCTAGAGGTCTGAATTTTGGTGACAAGGTAGTTTAGATATCCTACTTTATGGATATGACCTTAGGTCGAAAATGAATCCGACGGGGAAGAGGGACCTTATGGCCCAGCCTATCTCATATTATTTCCTATTTTAAAACACGTTGTCTAATTTATAAATTTTCAATATAGGTTTACAGTATATGTAATTATAGATCATATATAGATATTTATAAGTTTGAGGTATCATAGATAGGGTACTCCTCCTTGCACCTGTACCTAATTCAAATTGAACTGTTTTTGAGCATCCGTGGATAATGGTAGGATTCGTAGAATAGGAACAATTAAATTGAATCTGACCCTAGAATTTTACGCAAGAGTTGTCTTTTACAGAGTACTAGGAAATACAGATGTAATACGAATTGAATGAACTCCTCAATTTAGAAGGACAATTATTAAAGTGCAGTTATATTTTTTTCATTTTTTTAGCTTTTTTTTTTCTTTAGCTAGTCATCTCTTTAGCTAGTCGTTCTTATATTGTAACTTGAATACGGGTGTATATTAAAAAGCTGTATGTTTCATTTAAGATAGTTCCGAGTTGCATCTTCATTTAATACTCTCTCTCTCTGTTGAATTGAAAGGAGGTTTTCGGAAAATAATTACCTTTACCATTATATTAGAATTAGGAAGAAATTGCCTTATTAATATTTTGAGATCTTTGCGTGCTAACCTGTAATTATTTCTGACTCTGCTCTCCGTCTGTCTGCTTA
>JAAZTK010001897.1:0-12555 GCA_036507255.1 Megalothorax incertus
CAATTTCAAGGAATGCCCTACTGGTCAACATTTTGATGCTGCTAGAAGAGTTTGTGATGCTATAGCCGTTGTAAATTGCAAGCCAGCACCTCCCGGTTCCGGACAAGGTTCAGATCAAGACCCAGAATCTTCGGATCCAGGCGCAGATTCCGGTTCAGATCCAGGCAAAAAGGATGGGTCTGACGCAAAGAATGGCAAAGATCCTGCCACGAGTTCCTCAAGTTCCTCCTCAGATTCCAATAAGCCAAAACCTGTCCCTGCAACAAGTTCATCAAATGCTGCTTCTTCGGGATCTCCAACTCGAGCCCCAGGTCTTACGGGAACATACTCCAAATCAAAGGTCACCCTATATTCAGCAGAAATGGATGACTATGAAGATGATCATGGCACAATCATTAAAAAGGATGATAAAAAAGTTCGGAAATGTAAGCTAGTTGATTGTGCAAAGGAAGCTCCAGGGGATTATGCATATCCTGGTTCATGTACTCGGTTTTGCCATTGTGCCAAAGGAAAAGGGATTATTGTCGAATGCCCCAAAGGTATAATTCCAATAAAGGGATTAAAAGAATTTAAAAATGCGCCCATTTTAGGTATGGAATTCTCAACGGTGACATCAGCATGCGAGCTTGAGGGCGACTATCCTTGCTTCCCTAGCGGGAAATTTACTCCTGATGGTAAGAATAAGACGGAGGTGGATAAAGCTTCAAAGAAAAAGGAGCCAGTACTTCAACCTCTTGTTAAGATCCTTAACCTTAATCCAACATTGAAGAAACTGCCTGTTAAGATGCTTTTGGATGGATTACTTGGGCATAAAAAGGGGAACAGTACTGGGCCTAAACTTCCGGGTATTTTGGGTGGTGGGGGTCAGGCGGAGGAGAAGGAGGAGGCGGAAGATGGAGGTGCTACAAGGAAACCACCTTCAGCAGCGAGTGCTGCCACTTATAATGGGAGAGATCCGGATAAAGTGAAAGCTGAAGAAATTGATGAAGATGAAATGTTAGAATTTTGGCAGCAAAAATATAAAAATGACAAATTAAAGGCCAAGAAAGATGGGGCTGAAAAGGATGATAAAAGTATCAGTGGTGCCTTGCTCGATGATTTAGTTTAAAAGTTGTAGATAATTTACAAAATATTTCAATTGTCAATATTTTTGTAGCTAAATTTTTAATTCAAACTTTTAAGAAATAAAATACGAGTAAAAATAAAAAATAAATTGAATCGGGATTCGGGATTAATTCCTAATTTATTCACTTTTGAAATCTTTTGATCGAAAACACATTGGAATATTGTGGAATAGGATTGATTCCATTGATTGCCCAATCAGACAGGATTTTTCCAACTATCGGGGATAGCTTCAGAAATGTTAAACATTTAAATAGGATTAGATGTAATATGAAATTCAATTAATTATGTATTTTTTTATTTAAAAAAAATCACCTTAAAGCCGTGCCCGGAGAACCCACATCCAATAAGAATATTTGGATGGTCGGGAATTTGGTCAATTATAAAGTCCTCATCTAAAAAAATTGGCAAATATAGGATATTATAATACCTATTACAAGTTGGAGGTTTGATATCGTATTAGTATTACTATTGCATTACATATTTTAACTTACCTGGAGTTACAGTATAAAGACAAGATTCTGACATTGTTGGCGTCGATTCAACTCCTGGAAAAAAGTCTCGGATAAAGGGGCTAACAAATTTGTTAATTGCTTCCATGTTTGGTTGGTAGGTTCTGAATTTTAAAAATATTCGTGAGACTGTGATTTGAGGATATACAGAGAGAACCTACCTTTGATCTGGATGACAATCTATTCCAAAATGAGCTCCACATTTTATCAAATTCGGATATTCAGCAGCAGGGCTTCCATACCTGGAATTTGACGTTACAAATTGATTTTTGATAATTAAAATTATCTTACAATTCCGGTGTCTCATAATTGATAAAAATGGGGAAATTCCGATAAGTGTATTCCCATTTCGATTCATCTTTAATTTTGAAATATGAGACGGTAGTTTGTTTCGGAGAAAGGGGTAATTTCAGATTTGAACCCATTCTTTGTAGAATGTCGCTCGTCCAAGGTCCTCCAGTTAAAATGCACCGTTTTGCTTTGTAAATCTTTCCATTTACATCAGAGATTTCCAAAACCCCTCCTGCTCTTTCCACAATGTTTTTAATTGGAGTCCTCTCGAGGATTCGACATCCATTTGACCTTGCGACCATTTGGAACATTGAAACGGCCTTGTTTGCATTAAGGATTCCAGATTCAGGAGAGTAAACTCCGATAAAATCCGGCGGGAGAGTTAATGGGAACCTTTCTTTGACCTCATCAGGCTTGAGAACCTCGATAGGATTTCCATATTTTTTGGAAGCCTCAATAAGTTTTTGCAAATCGGTGTTGTCTTTCCTACCAACGCTGATACCACCAGTTTGCGTGAAAACTTTGATTTTAGATTCAGCCTCGACTTCATGCCAAAGGCGATAGCTCTCTGTCATCAGATTTGTGTAATGTTCATGCGGATATGTTTTACGAATAATTCTAGAATCAGTTGTATTGGTTAACCTATAGAGAATAGATATTTGAGATATAAAATATACCTGCTCTCCCCATGACTTGACCCATTTCGATGAATCAAATCAAATTGCTCAAAAAGTGCCACTTTGTCACCCCATTTTTTCGATAGGTAATTGGAAGTAGCAGACCCCATTACCCCTCCTGAAATTAATGTCAAGAAAAATGCTCAAATTACAGATTATATAAATTAGTATTACCTCCAATAACTGCACACTCGAATATTTCTCCTTCCATCTTTAAAAATTGAATTTTGAAATGTCAAAACTCAAATGTGAGCTCAATTTCTGAATTCAAAATTTCTTTGAATCCCAATGAATATTATTTATTCAATGCAATGGCTTTCCAATGAATCACTCTCTAGTTTCTACTGACTTAAATATATGCCGATCCTAATTATCAGCTAATCCTTGAACTTGGAGCAACTTGAACGCCTTTTAATCATCAATATCATATTAAATAATTAATGGAACAGTACTATAATACCATTGCGACTTGACTAGGTAGTAATCTCAAGAGTAGAATTTTAATTATATCATGTTTTTAACTCCAATTAATTTATATTAAAAAATCCTAGAAAAACCATATTTCAGTTCTACTGATATTAATCTAAACTATCAATGATTCCGGCATATACATATATTATATATTCGTAGGAAAAAGCATCAGGCAAAGAATGATCAGTGCAGTGCTCCGACCCGTTTAATTAATTTACTAGTCAAAGTTCAAAGTGCCAAAGGATCGAGTAGGTGTCAGTGACAATTTAGATTCAGAGTCCAAATAGATATCATTTTCCTTGTTAATCTCCTCCCACTTCCAATGATTGGGGGATTATCCAAAATCCGAATTCCAAATTGACTACAAAATCAAAATCTACTACAAGAAAATGCCTTGCTTGATTTGATATCGACGCGACGCGACGCGATGGCTAAAAAATTTGAAAAAATTAAGGGTTCAATCGCCCCTAAGCTTTTAAAACATGCGAAAAATCCGGCAATCAGCAGTAAACACTTTTAAAATTTAAATTTTAAGATAACTTTCTCTCTGCTAATTAAATTACCAAATTTGACTAACTTGTTTTGCAAATATATCCACAAAAGGTAAGGAAAGGTTAAAATAATACGATCATTCTTATAAGTAAATGGGATATATTCATGTATTTTAAAAAGATTTGAATTTTATCGAGTTTTGAAAAGAATGAAAAAATAATTATTATTCAATTTGAATTTGGTTTTTTTAGGAAATGGCAAAGAAGCGAATCCCTGGAGCCAGAAACCGTTCCAAAAAAGAAAGGTCAAGATTAAGAGGGTTACAAAGGGCAAGAAAACTATTGAAAGATGAGAAAGATTTAAGGAGAAAACAACTGGAGGAACAAGGACTTGACCCTGATGACCCCAATTTACAAGAGACTCTTGTCAAGGAAGAGCCACTGGACATTCAGCCTCAAGTTCCAGAATCAACGGAAATAGATCCAAATTCTTATAAGGTATACTCGACAATTTAATGACCAGTTTATACTTTATATTGAATCTAAATTCTAAATTACCTAAAAAGTTAAATTTTAAATTTTAATTTTAAACCAATTTACAGCCAACCGCTTACGAGTATGAATGGAAGATCCGTATGCTGGAGAAAAGACTTGAGGTGCTCTCAAGTTGGGTTAAGCAAAATGGTAAAGTAAATTTTAATAATTCCTAATTCGTAAATAATTATTAAGTAACTTACTATATATTTACCCAAAATACCCATTCAGGGCTGGATATTCCACAGGATTTATTCTCAAGTGTGGAGGTTGATTTTGCAGGAGAATTACATGGAATTCGATCTCAATTTTGGCAGGTAGAGGATGTGACAATGAACGAGGTAAATGGGGAACCTATTCAAATTAATGAAGATGTGGATGCAGCCCAGATATTCCCAAACTATCCATTCCAATCAGGTACAAATACTACAAAATAGAATACATTTCCCTTTGTTCTAAACATGATCAATGATCATCATAAATATTATTATAAATCTTAGATTTGGATCAATCTGATCGCAATGCTGTTAAAACCCAGATACTAGTTAAAAAGCAGTCAATCCAAACCAAAAGGAAATATGTGAAGTAAAGCTCTAGTTTTTCTACTAATACAGAAATTCGAATATTAATATTTTTACATTTCTTAAGGCATCTAAAAGCATCTCCTCCACCACCTCCTCCTTCAGGGTCTCCAATTAAGCAAACAAAGTTACCGAACGGAAAAGTAATTTGCGAGAAATGTCAAATGATATTTTTACCTAAAGGAATCATACTACATATGGCCAAAATACACCCTGAACAAAATATTCAAAATTAGATGCCCCCATTGCTCAATTAGTTATGATAAAAGATTTAAGCTCAATGTTCATGTCAAAAATTCCCATCCCACTGATCCCCAAATACAGCAGTTTTGCGACAAGTGCGGAATTTCCTTTAAGAATATATATAACCTTGCTTATCATCAGAAGGTGGTACACTCTCCAGAAGCTCAAAGGGGTCTTGAGAAAGTGCCTTGCTCCAAATGTTCGCACTTCTTTAGGAGAAAGAATCTTGATAAACACATTAGAAGAGTTCATTTCGAGCCGAGTCAATATCTAGAATGCCCAGTGGAAGGATGTGGAAAGAAATTCAAGAAGAAAAAGTATCTGAAATATCATTTGGAAATTCACGAAGCAAAGGAGAAGGTAATTCTATACGGTAGCTGGCTTTAAAATAATGAGTCAATGACTCTAATATCAATATGACATTTCAGGGGACTCGTGACTTTTGTTGCTCTCATTGCGGAAAGACTTTCCAAACGCGTACCTAATTGCCTTGCAGCTCATACCCGGATGTCACATGCTAAGGAAGTGAACCATGCTTTCAAATGCCCATTTGAAGGTTGTGGACTTGGATTCTCGGTGGAAAAATACTTTGAGGAGCATCAGTCTACACATGACCCGAATTACCGACCCAAAGAAAAGGAAATAATTTGCGAGTTGTGTGGAAAAATGTATGCAACTCGACCTCAACTTAATCGACATGTCCAGAAGGTGCATCATGGTAGAGACTAGTCAAGCTTTAGAATCTACCTAACATTCTTTAGTCGATAATTTATTGTCTTGTCCTTGTAATCCGAACCAAACAGTAATTAATTATTTAAATAAAGTTTATGTTCAAAACGCCCCTAATCCTAGTAAGTTAATTCATATTATAAAACATGCCAAAAATTCCGGTAAAATAACTTGTCTGAAAAAAGTCAATAAAATTTTTTTTACAAGATATTTTTGCTCCGCTAATTACCTAATTAATGAATATTTTAACTAGGTCATTTTTGTTTTGTTGGGTCAGCCTAACAAAATCTGTAAGTCCCTAATTATCAAAAATATTACGAGTCGAGCATTCATTTAAATTCATTCACTTTTTGTATACATACCTTTGATATTGAAAAATTGAAAAATCAATTTTTTAATTATTTTCAGTAAATGCCATGAAAGAAAGGTTGGGGAGATAAAGGCCGTTCGAGACAGAAGAATGAAGGGGTTAAATTTACAAAAACTCCGTGTAGAATTATTAAGGAGAAAAAAGTTGGAAGAACAAGGATTTAGCAATGACTTCAATTTACAAGATACTTCGATGAGAGTCAAGCTTGAGCCACTGGACATTCCTCAGGAGCTGCCTCAAGGCCCAATTGATCTGAATTCTTATCAGGTATATGAACAAATTGAGCTTTCAATTAAATATGAAATTAATCATTTTTTACTGACCCGACGATTGCAGCCGACTAATATTTACGAGTATGAATGGAAGATTCGTATGCTGGAGAAAAGATTTGAGGTGCTGTCGAGCTGGGTCCTCGAAAATGGTAGGATATTTATCTCTAGAAAATAAAATACAATACATGTTTGAAACATTTTGATTCGATTCAGGGCTGGACATTCCACCGGATTTATACACAAGTTTGGAGGCTGATTTTGGTCGAGAATTACAAGGAATTCGATCTGAATCTTCCCTAATTATGAACGAGTCAATTAACGACCCCCTTCCAATTAATGGAGGAGTGGATGCGGCTCAGATATTCCCAAACTATCCATTCCAACAAGGTACATCAATATGGAATATTTTACTTTATTCTGAAAATGATTATCAAAAGTATCAAGTATATTCAATTATTTTATTACAATCTTTAGAATTAAAGCGATCTGATCGTCAGGCGAGGAATAAGACTGTTAAGAGTCAAATAGTATTGGAGCCAATACAAACCAAAAGGAAATATGTGAAGAAGAGAAGCAAAAAGTAGAACTCAAGTTTTTGAATTTTTCAATATCACTAATTCATTTATTTATATTTTTATATTTTTTAGGCGCCCAAGAGAATCTACTCCGCCACCTCCTCCTCCAGGGTCTCCAATTAAGCAAACGAAGCTGCCCAACGGAAAAGTGATTTGCGAGAAATGTCAAAAGATATTTTCACCTCGAGGAATCGTAATCCATATGTCCCAGATGCACCCTGAACAAAATATTCAAAAGCACAGATGCCCTCATTGCTCAAAGAGTTATGATTTTAAATATAAGCTCATGAGACATGTCAAAGGCTGCCATTCTATCGAACCTCAAACTCGACATCCTTGTGACAAATGCAGCCTCTCTTATAAGAATAAACATATCCTTGCTCGTCATCAAAAGGAGGTACACTCCCCAGAAGGTCAAAGGCTCCTTGAGAAAGTTTCTTGCCCCAAATGTTCACGTTTATTTGGCAAAGTGGCGTATCTTGATAAACACATCCGAACAGTTCATTTCGAGCCGAGTCAATATTTAGAATGTCCAGTGGAAGGATGTGGGAAGAAATTCAAAAGGAAAGAGTATCTGAAATATCACATGGAAATTCACGAAGCAAAGGAGAAGGTAATTCGCAATGCGAGTATATAACGTTCTTAGCTTAACTTTGACATTTAAAATGTTTCAGGGAACCCGTGACTTTTGTTGCACTCATTGCGGAAAGACTTTTCAAACGCGTCAGTGCCTTTCAGCTCATACCCGGATGTCACACGCCAAGGAATTGGACCATGAATACAAATGCCCATACGAGAGATGTGGACTTGGATTCTCTTTGAAAAGATACTTTGAGGAACACCTCTCCACCCATGATCCGAATTACAAACCACAAGAGAAGGAAATAATTTGCGAGTTGTGTGGAAAAATGTACGCAACTCGACCTCAGCTCAATCGACATGTCCAGAAGGTGCATCAACCCGCGGGAGAGACTAGTCAAGCTTTAGAATCTACCTAACATTCTTTAGTCAATAATTGTCTTGTCCAAGTAATCCGAACCAAACAGTAATTATTTAAAAAATAAGTTTATTTATCTATACTTTAAAGTTTAAACACTCCACAGTCACATTTTAATTACAATATATGACATGTACAGTATATAATAAGTATATTTTAAGAATTCAAAATAAAGTATTTAATAAATCGAGTAAAAGGAACTTGAATACAATTATCCCATTCCAATAACAAATCCTGATTAACTTTTATACTACTATTTTAGATTTAATGTTTATTTCTCTGCTGGAAGAATTAATAGTTTGAAATTCTGCAACACAAGCCTCTTCCCCACTACATTGACCTTGCATTTAGTTCTCGTCAGATGATCTTTTAAACATTTTTCCCCATTCTTGCCTCCGAAAAGCCTCACTCCACAAAAGGGACAAATTACCTTCCTCTTCTCCAACTTCTCCTGGTTGCAAATTTTTTGATGACGCCAAAATTGATTCCTTGTTGATAAATCTTTCCCACAAATCTCGCAATTAAATTTTTTCTTCCTATGAACCCCACTTATGTGACCTGGTGGAATAATAACATAATATGTTATAATGGCCTATTATTTAAAATACATTTAAATTTTTAATAAATTACATGAAAGACCATTCTCATCCTTGGCCTTTACTCCGCATATATGACAAATAAAATTCCGTTCAATCCTGTGGAATTTCTCTACATGATCTTTCATCAAATCCTCCGTATAAAAAGTCTTTTCACATTCTCCGCAATTTATATTCTTTTGTAGGGAATGCCCTTGCCTTAAATGAGCTTCATAAGGGCTTTTATAATCGTAATTCTTTCCACAAATCCAACAGTTATATAATTTGCTTTTGGAAAGTTTTTCACTCGTGGTCTTTGAGAAATGGGCCCTCCGATGGCAAGCCAAATTCCCTACAGATACTCCACAAATTTCGCAAACTTGAAGTCGATTAGGACCAGTTCTTGTTCTTGTTGATTTATAAGAATTGTAAGATTCATTGTGTCGACTCTCATGAATTTCTAATATAGATTTTGAAACGGATTTCCCACAAAATGAGCAAGGAACTCGTGCGAATAGCCCTTTATGCTTCTTAGTCCGCAAATGGATCTCAAAATTGGTTTTGCGCATAAATTTGCAATTACAGGACTCGCATTTGAATTTGTACAAGTCATCGCAGGTCTCTCCCAAATGGTACTTGCGGATATGGACTTTAATCAATGAAAAAAATCTTGATTTGTATTGGCAAGAATTCGGGTCAAATGTACAACGTAATCCTGTTGACTCTGTCCCTTCAAAATATGGTCTAAGACGAGGGTAATCCTTATTTGCATTCCTCCGAATTTTAGGATGAGTTTGAGAGTCATTTGGAATTGATTTCGGATGGGTCTTCGTGTGGAAATTGCTTGGAATTGGGTTTGAATGGGTTTTCGCATGGGAAATTAGTAGTGTTTCAGTTTTCAGGCTAATACCACAAGTTTTGCACTGGAAAATAAAATAATTAAAAAACACTCAATTCATCCAATTTCAAAATGAAAACTTACAATATGCGACTTTTTTAATCCTCGATGGAATTTATTCCGTAAATGCCTTTCAAATTCGTATTTCCAGATAAACTTGCTATTACAGGGCTCGCATTTGAATTTGTACAAGTCATCGCAGGACTCCCCCAAATGGGATTTGCGGATATGCATTTTAATCAATAAATAACGCAATGATTTGTATTCACAAGAACCAGGGTCGAATACACAGCAAAACCCAGTCGACTCTGACCCTTCAAAATATGGTTTAAGACGGAGATAATCTTCACTTTCATTACTCGAAATTTTAGGATTGGTGTGGAAGTTGCTTGGAATTGGGTTTGAATGGGTTTTGGTGTGGGAGATCAGTAGTGCTTCAGTTTTCAGGCTAATCCCGCAAGTTTTGCACTGGAAATAAAATAAAACATGATATCGATATAGATTATATGGCCGTAATTGCATTTTTAATTTATTTTATTTATTACAATGTGCGGAGTTTTTAATCCTCGATGTAATTTACTCGGTAAATGTTCTTCAAGCTGGAACTTTGAAAGAGATTTAAATCCACATCGAACACATTTGAACCTCTTTAGCTCTTCACAAGTTTCACCCAAATGAGCCTTCCGAACATGTAATTTTATTTGGCAGAAGCAAGAGCATTTGAATGTACATGCCTTGCGATCAAATTTGCATCGGTAGTCCCCAAGAGTCCCTTCAATATAGGGCCTAGTTCGCTTATAATCCCCACTTTGAAATGGACGGCCTTTACCATCGGAGATTGGAGGTTTTGGAGCTGGATTTCGATCTGAAATATTTAATTTTAAATGTATAATTTAATTTGTAGACCTCACATAAATAAGATTTGGGCCATTACTTTGTCCATTATGAGTAGATTGATTATGAGCATCCAAAAGGGCTTGAGATTTCTCCCAAATATCGCATTTTTCACACTAAATAAATGTAATAGCTAATTAATTATATATTTAAATTAAAACGAATCATTACGTGGAATCTTTGAAAATATTCTTTATGATCGAGAGCTATATGTTTGGTGTGTTCTTGGCGTGACCAGCTCTTGAAGCTACACCGAGAGCATCGGAATCGATAAAAATCCTCCCCAGAATCCCCCAAATGTTCCTCAAGTAGATGTATTTTCATTTCGGTGGCGGCTACACTTTTAAATTTGCATGTTTCGGGCTTAAAAGTGCATTGATAGCCTCTTTTATCTTTTGTGGATTTTGAGAAAAATTTGCTAAGATGGGAATACTTTTTATAAAATTGGGCTGGTGTTAGATTTGATTTTGAGACTCGAGATCCAAAAAGATGAGGAAATTCCTCCAGAGTGAATGTAATTTTTCCAAGAGGTAGTTCCAGCTTTTGTACGAGGATTTTGAGTGGTTTTAAAGTGAAAAATTGCAGATTAGGTGGAGTAATTAATTCTTTAGGGGGCTCGGGCACTTCCGGTTCTGGGGACTCTAATGAATCTTGACCATACCAATCCTGGGGGAGTTGTCCAATTTCTTCAGGTTCCTCCGCCTTTAAAATAAGGCTATTGGTAAGTTTTTCACCCAGATTTAGATCTGAAATTTAGTAAAAATTTTATAATTTTAAATTAGGCAATTAAAATTGTATATTGACATACCATGGACAAGTCTGGCCCGCAGCTCATAATAATTGTCCCGAAATGAACCCGATTTTACAAACCCCTGAACCAAATCCCTTTCAAATTCAGACCGGAGTCGGGAAATCTTGCTCTGGAGCTCGTCAATTTCCGTTAGGGTCTCGATGACATCCACCAGCCTCGATGTACATCCCTGGCAAAGAGGAGAGTGACTTAGGAGGGAAGGGAGGTCGGTCGTCGGTGAAAGAAATAGGAATTTTGGTGCAAAATGTGCCAGGAAGTAATCTTGATCAAAACGCGATGGAAATCCGCTGGAAGACCCCGGAGATCCGTAACAAATTGTACAATGGTCCTCCTCCAATGATGCCATGATGAAAATTGATTGAAATTAATTAAACTTCATCGAAAAATTGCAAAATAGTTCAAAATTAAAAATGTACTCCGAAATAAAAACATCTTTAAATCTCTTTTTAAATGCTTTAGCGCTTTTTCTCGGTCAGCATAAAGGCTTGCAGCATACTGCTGTTGAACGTTTGTACTCTAGTTGTATTAAAATAAAAATACACTACAGTAAACGGATTAAATATTAATTTATCTGTATTTTATTTAGATTTTTTGAATTTTGAATTTAAATCATTTATAAAATAAAATTTTAGAAAATTACAATTATAAAAAGCTATAATAAAATTAACTTATTGAGCTTTCTAATAACATGCATACAATATTTAGGATGAGTAGGTAGTAGTATTATAATTATATGAGTGACAATTTCATTTCCAATATCCTCGGTTCAAATATTTTTATACTCGTACATAAAGATTTTAATAAACTTGTCTAATTGAATGTGATGTTGAATACAAATTAATGAATTGATAATAGCAGATTCTAATTAATAAATACTTTGTAACTTTTACGCAGCTAAACATCATATTCATTCCAAATGATTGGTTTCTCCACCACGTCTACTTGGAAAGGGAAATGATCCACAATCGCATCCCGAATCTTCTCGCTCATCTGTACATATTTTTAAAAATTAGCCCTCTTAAAAATATGATATTCATCTAATTAATAATACCTTGAATCCTCTGAATTTTATCAAATCAAGATTCAGTCTTCTGATATGCAAAAAGAACTCGATGAAATTATCAAACTCTCCCCATTCAGTCAAATTCTGGCCGTCATCTTCAATCACAAGCGTCTTTAAATCTTCAAAAAAAAATTCAGTTTAAAAATATCAAACTCATTTCTTCATTTAAAAAAATCCTTACTTTTGAGGTGTCTCAATTTGAGGGCTTTGTCAATCTTGTAAACATGAAGGGCCTTAAGGGATTTGATCCAAGGGAGTTCGGTGCCATCTTGTGTAAAGAAATCTGAGCATACTTCAAGGATTTCTACTTCACTAACATCATGCATTAAAGAATCCCTTTCCTCCCATATCGATCTTGGCATTTTATCTCGTTGTCCCTCGGACACTTTGAGTCTTTTAAGAACAAGGTGAGGTGGATTTTTCCCATTTCCCAATTTCCTTATATCTTC
>JAAZTK010001898.1:0-12555 GCA_036507255.1 Megalothorax incertus
AAGTGGGCCGAAATTCAGTCCCAAATCCCAAAAGTATCATTTCTCAGCGTATCCAACTTATCTAGACTCATGTAACAAATGATAAATAAACAGAATGAGCTCGAGAATCAAGTCCGAAATGAGTACAGTCCACTCTAATTCCAATCCTGCAGTCCTGTAGTTAAACGCTATAAAATAAAACCGCACCATAAATGGTAAATTTGGTTTCCACCAGAATAATACTTTATTTCATTAAACCAAGAGCATTTAAGGTCTACGAGTACTTCGAGTAGTATATAGCTTTTGGTTTAAATGCCAGGGCCTAAAAACTCAAAATCCTCCGCAGATCTGCAGGATTTTTTTTTCATGGATGGAAAAAAAGGTCATATGACTTTCTCCGCAATTCCAAAGTTTATTTTTTAGAGAAATATACGAGTATATGGCCATACATATTTTTGTGTGTGTGAGAGTGAACTTTTGAAGGGAAACTCTTAGCCATTTATCATTACTTTCCCAGAGGAGCCATGATTGGAAATTTTTGATCCTATCCCTATCCATGTCCCTATCCCTGAAATATCACATTTCCTTTTGCAAAACTCGGATAATTCAAATTCTTAATGCTTTTAGGCTTCATATTTCAAGACCCTTACAAAAAAACGGAGCATCCCGTATGAATATGAATGTGAAAAAGTTCCAGAAACCAATAAATTTGTTGGGGGATAATATCATAATGCACACAAAGTACAAACACATATGCAACGAGCACTCCTAGTAAATTCCAAGTTAATGCGGTGCTGACAATTTGTTCAAATATCAATTCTCAAAAGGCTATAGAATTAAAGGGTTTCACGAGAATATTGGATTAGGATATAAGAAGAAAGGAAAGGAAGGGGAGAAAGCACTANAGCAATAGCAAAAAGGTACACCCGGATCTCTAATGCAGATAAATCAAGTTAGGAAGAAGAAGAGTTTCAAGGGAGGATAACAGGATCAGCTTTATCAAGATAAACCCACGAATAATTCCTTCTCAAATTTCAACCACTCGAAAAACGGATCATTTTTCACACTTTGAGCTCAATTTGGGGCCAAAAAGTAAGCAGATATCGCAACTCTTTCTCGACCAATTGAAATGAGCCACTCTTTCAATCAATAATTCTTAAATTTCTCAGAATCCCCCGAGAATTTCAGGTTTCACCCTTCGTATCTAATTCTACGTGGCTTTTTAAGGGGCATTCGTGCCATTTGAATTCTAGCTTTTATGAAATATATCGAATTCTAGTCATATGAAAGCAAAAGATACGAGACATTTTGGAAAGAATTAAATATTCCAAAATTCACGTCAAGATTTGAATAAATTTTGAAAAGTTGAGCTTCCTTTCGACATGATACGACCAAGAAATGTGAGATTAAAAACAGGATTTGATTAAATAGAATATTACTTGGAGGAAATTTGCAGATTTCTACCTAATTTCTGCTTGAGAAATGGGAAAGGAAGTGAATTAGGGGCTGGTGGATGGATGAATAAATGGATGAGTAGTGGGAATAGGAATTAGAGATTTTGTGGAGAAATAAGCGAAGAAAGGGAGTGAACTGGTTCAGATCGCATTAAGAGACAGTTCATTAAGGGTCCCCAAGGGGGTTCAGATGATTCCACAAGAGCTTAAATCTGACTTTTACAAGTTCTTGTAAAACTTTGACTTTAAAATAGTTGAAATTCATCACGTTCCCACTCCTTTGTACTTTGTCAGTCTTGCGAGATTGCTTAACAAGAGCTTAAATCTGACTTTTACAAGTTCTTGTAAAACTTTGACTTTAAAATAGTTGAAATTCATCACGTTCCCACTCCTTTGTACTTTGTCAGTCTTGTGAGATTGCTTAAAATTACCTAATTTTGAAATCTTAAGTTGAAAACTTGAAATGAATTGAATAATTCATTAGAATCAGAAATAATTAGCATTTTACACATTGGTGTGAGGGTTTCTTTTAAAAAATGAGAAGATTCTCCAACAATTTGCATAAATTTCCTTAAAAAATCTCATAAAATTTCATCAAAAATCATCAAAAATCTCATAGAATATCAAATTCCTTGTTAATTATATGCATTTTCGCCTTTGAATAGGGATTTCCAACGAATTCGAAGAGTATATGGTATATCAGACCATTCAAATTTCGAATGTGAAAAACCAATAGTATTATAGAATGGTTCTTATAATTTGAGTGTCTATGAAATGAGTTTATGTCGAGAGAGATGTGCTAGGGACATTATTATTAGGGGGATGAGGGTTACGTAATCTCAATATAGATTCTGATAAGAGATTGCATCCCTCTGGGGAAAAGGCCCGGCTACAATCATCAATGGAAATAGTGGATCCTGGTCCAAAAATCCCCCTCCCCAATACTTTTATACCCATCAAGAGTTGCAACCCTCCGAATTACTTCATCCCTGGGTAATTCATGGGGCTGACAATCCAACCCGAGCTTTTCATTTCTCACCCGATTGAATTTGAGAAGATCTCTTTTTGAAAAAAATGCACTTTTTCGCTCTTAAACTGGGAAATTAAAAAGATTTCTTTTAAAATTGTATTCGGCCCTGTTATAAGACTCGATTGTAATTCAGTCTTGGAGGCTGAAGATTAGCAATGCAAATCGAGGAAAGAAGTGCTCCGAGGTCCCCCAATTTCAAGAAGATAGGCCTACTTACATATGCAATAGATGGGTTCGGTAGATTACTCGTATAGGGATCTTATGCTAATATCGAATATACTTAACATTGAGAATGGCTACTTTATAAAGGGGAGGAAATGGAGGAAATCTAGAAATTTAACCCTTCCGGATAGTATAGTTAAGAGTATCTATTTGGATACCTTCAAGGTTTATAAGGGATGAAATAATAAAGAAAAGTGCTCGGAAACCCATTTATTTACCCTTTACCCAGAGGGGATTAAACTGATCAAGTGGAGTTATTTGCATACGTGTGCATATGTGTAATGTAAGCTATTCTAAGCGATCTAATCGAGAAAGTGATTTAGATTTAGATACAATACAAGTCATTTATTTTCGGGGGTCGAGGCGAAGGATTCAAGTGGATTGACTTTTCAGCTTTCACGAGTGGAGGGGAGTTCCGAGAAAGCTACTCACGGGGTTCATTTGATTAATAGCTGGATTCTGAATAGTCTGATTAACATGGGGAGGATAATTCATTATAATCAGGATATTTTTCCCCTTTTACTACTACTTTCCTAAGATGAATCTTTTTCAGAGTCTCTCAAATGGCGTGAAATTCCCAATGGAACATTCTTCGAGGTTAAAAAATTCAAGGGTCAAAAATCTAAATCTTGCCTAAATTTTATCCAAAATTTGAAAATACTTCAATTTTCTTGGCCTAAAAAATATTAAAATTCCGGTAAAGTCACTTCCGGTTCATCGGAGTCAATTGTCACCCTTCAAAAAGTCCCAAGGATGTCTTCACCATCAAACCCCTCTCTGAAAGGTAACGTCGCGCTACAAATAATATTTCTTAGGATTAGATTAAATGATTATTGTAAATGAAAATTGAATTGAAATGTTTTGTAAATAGAGAGGTCTGGCAAACTTGAGGATTCTGGCCAAAGTGACCCGGAAGACCTTACCACTTCAAAAAAACCAATTCAACCAGTGTCATCAAATTCAATTCCATGCAAAAATATATCTTCTTCAAGTACGATTTTTTCTCGTTTTTTAATTGTTGGCGTTTTTTATTGATTTCAATAACTTTTCAGAATCCTCAGGCGCAATATCAATGTCCCCTCAATGTAAAAAAATATTTATTTAATAATTAATTTAATTCGATTCATTTGTACCTATAATGTAAATTAAAGGCTCTGATGAAATATGGATCCGGGCTTTGGAAAACGCATTTAATTGGATGCCTAATTAAAACTAATCCTAGAATGATGTACCCTACTAATTAAAATGTAAAATGAATTGCTACTGAAATGTAGTACCTATTGAATGGATTGCTTCAATGTAATTTCATAGTTTGAAATATCGAAAAATATTTTAATGCAAATAAAATTGGGATACCTAATTCATTTCTCAAAAGAATAAAGATATTAATAGAGTTCTGAGAAAGAGCCTTGTTTTAAAATGATCGAGATTTATCCACTTTAATTAGTCCCAGTGTTAATTACCCGATAAGTTTAATAAGCTAATCAGATTTGGGGTTGTTTTGAAAGAGAAGTTAATTATCAAATTCGGGGAAATGTTATATAAACTTTGATGAGATTATTTATCCTAATGAAATTATGAAGTGTTTTATCATCGGCTGGAAATGTCCTCGTTGATTAGAAAAGTAATCAGAATACGGTGTTAATTATCAGACTCCGAGAGAGTGTGTGTGGTATATTTATTTGCTTTGCAAATCCAACTGGAATGAGTTGAAACGAATTCGTTGGAGCAATTTGAAACATAGTTTTAGTAGATTTGAAATACATAGTTTGTGTAGAACTCCGTAAAAGAGAGAGATATCGTAGGATCGGGCTGGAAATGCCCTGAATCTTTAGGGAATTTACCCGGAATTCTCAGAGTCATTTCATTTATTCGCAGAACCCCGAGAAATAGCAATTTGCAAAGAGGGGAGTACAGTACAAGTTCCGATGTAGAGATTAGACAAGATGAGAATGAGGTGTGAGCTAGGCTAGGCTGACATTGAGAATGGAATTTATTAGATTGCCTGGTCCAATCCCATGAGGGATTAATACTACAAACAACCTGGTATAGGTCCAGTTAAATCCTGTATAATGTTAATTGTAGTATGTGTTTGCAATAAAGGGGATGGATTCTGGAAGCCCATTTAATTCCGGAACAAATTAAGAGAAAAAGTAATTGCGGGGACTATAAAATAGACGTTTAGGATTAGTTAAATAGTGGCCAAAATCGGCGATGAAATAAAGTATCGAATGGTGTTTAAAGAAAGTGCTTTCTTTTTAACCCGGAGGAAAAAGTAGTATTATTCGGGCCACGAAATACCGATCCACATTAAAAATTCAAGGAAGTGACATTTCTCTCCCTTCTCCCGGCTAAATTTAATGGAATAAACTCTTGTAAGCTTTCTGGAACACTCATGCCCATATTAGTATTTCGGGCCAAAGGGTTACTTTTTACCCTGAAAAAAAAAAGAAATATTTTTTTTTCCTTTTTCAGAGGGGGAACGGAAATAAATACAAATATAGAGATACGGATAAATGCAGTTTTATAATAGTTTTATACGGCAATATCTGTAAGACTTTACCCTTATACTCGTATAGCTAATGGGGATGTGCTCTTTTGGCAAAGGAAATGAACCCAGGATGTTGATCAAAAATTCACGACATTTTTTAGACGTAATTTGACACTAAAGCCCAGAGCTTGGGGCTCAAGGGACACCCCCCGGAAAAATGATGAAAACTTATGCTTCTGACATGACCTCTCGAACCTACCTACTTCTTCTTATACAACCTACCATGAGAGAAGAAGAAGAATTTTATTCCTGCCTCCGAAAAAATACCAAATTTGAGTAATTGTACTCTCTTTACAAATTGCTCCCATTTATTGATTAAAGATCCCCAAAAAATAAAATATTCGGTAGAGAATTCGGGTTTCAATTCAAGCTAGCACGGCCTTTTGTAAAACATTGTGTTTAAATAATTTATAAATTATGTTCCCTTTTTTTCTTGAGCTGGGGAGGGTTTATTTCAATTCAAATATGAAGTTGTTTGAGCGAGAGTGGAGGAAAGAAAAGGCAGGGAGGATGAAAAAGTGTTACTCGGAAGAAAAAACAATAAACTTTTCCATCTCAAGTCATCTAAATTATTGATAAGAGCGCACTTTTAATCTGAACACCCCAATTCTGGATCTCTTATCTGAAAAATAAAATAAAATACGTGTTCACTCGAGTCCATTTGAGTTTTATTCACACTTTGTATTGTACATATTTCAATTTCGGGGGTTGATTTGAACCGCATAAAATATTAGAAGAATTCCCCAAAAAAAGTTTCAAGTGTTAAAAATGAAAAAGTGATAGTCTTTTCGAGATGTTGGAGGTAATGGGAAGGAGATTGCCGAGATAAGCCCTCGATTTGTCGGACCAAATAAATTGTTTTGTCCCTGGAAGAATTCCAACCCCTACAGTCTTGGGAAAACACGAAATTCCTCTGGGGAAACTGACCCTTCTCGCCGAGAAATTATTCTTTCGGAAGTTGCACTATTTTATAGTATATCTTATCGTCCAGAATCATCCAATAGATGCCTGGAGATATACTTTTATATCGGCTGGGCGGTAAATGTAATCAATCATCGTTTTATTCGGACTTTCCTCTCGGATTCCCAACTTTCATTCGGGATTTTGAGACTTTTGGACTTTTGGCCTTTTGTTTCACAATCACCCCCAGATGATCCTTGCTCTCAATCTCATCTGATACTTCCGTATTCGAAACCTTTTTTTCGGCTAGACGAGAGATTGAGCTGAATAATAAAATTATTCCTCGGATCATCTAGTCAGACTTTGGAGACAGACTTGATTTATCGTTGTAAGAAAAATATGGAATTTGTTAGTCATGACTAGGGAATTGTAGTCCTAGACGAGGATGAGGATGAAGAGAGGACGTGACGAAATTACCACTCATCTATTACAATCAACCTCGAGTATATGCTCTCAAATTAAGAATATTCTGCATAGGAAAAAATGCATGAATCGAAGGTATAGTTAATTTATTTAAGTGAAATTAATGAGTGAAAGTGTTTGGGTGAACTTTGGTGTGTGAAGGAGAAAAAATAATAAATGAGCTTCTTGGAGAGCAGTGGAAGGTTGATCGGAGAACAAATAAGAGGGCAAGAGCAATGGGGTGATGTCAAAACTTCACATGAACATCTTCCAAATCCATTATCCAATCTCTAATTTCTTTCTCGGGGCGGAAAGCATTTTTTTAGAGACCTCCGACCCGAATTTCCGGGTCTCGAGCTTGAGAGAAATTCAGAATTAAATCTTATCGCGGAAGCCAGAAAAAACTCGCCTCGGGGTAAATGGAGACCAATGAAATTGCCATAAAATGGATTTTGCATTTTTCTAGGGGGCTTAGAGGAGTGGGGGAGATTTATTTGAAAAGCAATAAAAGGCCCTAATCTGACAAGAAGGCGGAATTTGTCTCGAAAAGTCAAGGGCTTCTCAGGAAAAGGGTTTTATACACATTGGATTTGCCCCCGAGTCCCCTCCCGCTTGATCCTGAGTGATTTACATTGGGAGTAAAAACTTTGAGATGAAAAACATAGATTTTGATTGGGATTTGTCTCTGGGATTTGGAATTCTTTCTCCAGTGTACTATCTACGATATGTAAAACTTTTTTTGTGAGTGAGAAAAAAACATTTACAAAATGGCTTTTGTCCATTTGTTTCTCCGAGTCCGAAAGATGACCATCATCATCATCACCCGGCATTTTTGATCTCTTCGCGAGGACGTGAAAGAGTAATATTTCCCAATGGAATTCTCCCCGTCTAACGAGATCGAACTCGGTTTCTTTTATTGTTTTACGACTTTCCTCCTCTGAAACTTTTCTCCAACTCTTTCCTATTTAAGTAAAGGGTACGAATGTGAAAAGTCTATAAGAATTCTTTATTCTTTTTCATAGGATTGGGCACACTAGAAAGGGTTGAAGATTTTTTTTGGATTCAGTAAAATATTAAAAAGATTGAGCTTTTATTTCTTTTAAAACTCTACGGAAAGCTTGAAAAGGCTTTTATCTCCAAATTCGAAATAAAAAGGGGTAGATTTTGAGATTTTAAAAACAAATCTTTGAGAATTTGTACATATTGAAAACTTGAAAAGAGCTTTATAGTAGGTATTACTACTACAAGCTGTCTATTATACCTAGTTCAATTGTATCTGTATAGGAATTTTAAATAAGATTTTTATTTGGCACAATTTTCATTGTTTGAGTTTCAATTAGAGTACGTTATTATTGTAAATAACGTACTGGGAATACACGTATGATTTTGTAAGTGGCTTCAGTACAAAAATCCTACCTACTTCTATAAGATAGGATTTTTTATTCAAGTGCAAAAAATGTAAGAATTGTGTTTCAAAAGCGAAAAAAGTCCCTTGCGAATTTGCGAATTTCCTCTTCCTATTTACGATCCCGTCTCTCCCCATGTTCATATAATTTTTAAAGAAAGTTATTTGTTTCTAGCTAATGATGTAAAATAATAATGCCAAACCAGCTAAAGTTAATGCAAATGAAGAATATATCGTATAATCAATTTTGTAAGGTACTACTACTTGGTAGATACAGATACTACTACAGTTATAGTACAGTTATACTGTATAGGTACATTTTGTGCAATATAATAGCAATTTCCGAATGAGAAAAGCGGGTTTAACTTGTAAATCCTCGGTTAACAATTAGAATTGGTATAGAATTAGTCTAGGGTGACTGTAGTATCTATGTGTATGCTCTACATTTATGTGTATTTAAATGAGAGGAATTAGAGGGATTTTCACATTTACAAGACGGATCAGATATCAATTTATCGGATGAAGAGGCTGACTGAGCATCTGTTGCACCGCCTGAATGCGGATTTGAAGGGGCGGCGAGGATCCTTTTTGAGGGAAGCATTAGCGGGTTTTTCGAGGGGCACAAAAACACATATATGGGAGAGACCTGTCCACTTGGAAGGGAGGGAATAAATTATTGTGAAAAATTAGGGTGGCATATCTAGGAGGATTTCTCCGTAAAGCCATCCGATTACAAAATCCCCCACAACTTTGAGAGCCCTTTAAGGCTTTAATCCTAGGACTGAGGAAGGGTGAATTCGTAAAGATTGTAAAGGAACCCCTACAAATTGATTCTTCAAATCTGGATTAGCCCATATACTGCAATATTATTGAAAAAGTTCATTTAAAATAAAAAATAACTAGAGATCCTTTAAAGTTGAAGGGATGGGGGTTGATTTGATGGAAGTGTTGTTTTTTAAGTTTCAATGCTAACGCTTACTAGTCGTATATGCTATCGTAGTAGTACATGATTTGATCCTCTGAATAAAATATGGGGCAAAATTGTACATTTCGGGCCCTTTGTTGCCTTTCTTTTAGAATTGTACATTTGGATCAGTACGTAACGATATATTTCTTTTGAAACAAGTTGGATTTTGTAGTACTTTTGTGTGAGGGGTTGGAAATTGGGGGTTTGATTTGATCTCCTCTGCATCCCTTTCTCCTTCGGGCTGCTGATCAAAATAAATAATTCAAAGTTTGTCCAAATGAAAAGTGCATCTTTTTGTGTGCCCCTTCATATATTGAATTGTTTAATATTCTTATATTATCCACTTGCAGGCTGTCCATTTTATACAGAACAAGTGCATTCATTTCGCATTCGACCCCATCCGCGGATAATAAAGGCACTTGACTTAATTGTAACAGTTGGAAAACATTAAATTCGGGGGCCCGATCAGTTTCATAATTTATTGTGCTTTTTATGCAATATGGACCGTATATACTCGTAGCAATAGAGGTATCGAGAGTGTGAATCACTCTCTGATTAACTCCTTTATTCAATCCTTTGCAGAATATGAGTTTGTTTTTTCTCAAAGCCCTTTTCTGCTCCATTTTCCACATTCAAAGACTCCCAAAAAGGCCACAATTGCGAAGAGGATCGTAAAAGCTGTGGGGTTCTAATTCGCTCCCTTCACATTAGCCCTTATTTGGAATGGGGCAACCCAACACAAAGGGATGGGTTTGACTCATTGCGTGGACCATATGCGACTCGGGGAAAAAGCGCAGTCCAAAATCCGAATTAATTCCGGGATTCACCAGCTAATGCTCAAGTAAAAGGATTTGTGTTAAGGGGTGGAGGGGTGGGTTCACCCCTTCCTCTTGTATGTTTGTTTAGATAAAAAGATAACAGGTTTGAATTTTCAAAGAAGATACAAAACATTTATTCAAATGGAAATTCCATTTAAAAAATTCTCTATTTAATTAGAATGGCAATTAATCAAATTAAATAATTTGCAAATACAATTTTTTAAGAATCGATATTTTTACCCTTAAAAAATATGAATTTGAATCGGCCCAATAAATCTTTGAGAGCCAGGGGCGCCGACAGCGAACGGAAGAAAGGTAAACCGCCATACTACGGCTGATCGGGCCGGTCGCGTGCCATCCCGTCCCGAAATTTCACGCTATGTCAATTAAGCCCTAATCCAAACAAGCCGGAGTGTGACCCTTTGCTCCCGATTCGATGAGGAAGCTCGTGAGTACTTTGGTTATCTTTATGCAAAGTACCCGGACCGAACAACCCTTTAAATGGTGGGAGCGGGAAGCCGTTTTGTTTTGCCTCAAACCAGATTGGATTGGCACACTTTCGGCATTCCTTCCATTATCAATACATTATAAGGGTGCCCTTGCACTTGTCTCGATTCCTCACCCCTTCTGTTAACACATACTCCTTTTTTTAAAGGAGACCATGACTGGATTCTAATGCTTTTTAAATATGAGGAAAAAGACAAAGGGTCATCCTTTGTGGATATTTGATCAGAGGAGCACGTGACGGGTATGATTATATCTGTACTTTCCCCTTCAAGGGATCCGAAAATGAAATAAAAAATAAATAAGCAAATGCAGGCTTCAGTATTAGATTGCGGAGGATATCGAGCTTACAATTATCGCTAATGTGTGTGCTTTTGAGATTGGATAGGTCGGTGCGACAAAAGGGATGAGATTGACACAAGTTCGAGTGTCCCATAAAAGAGTTTAAGGTCTTAAATGAATTAAAATATTGTTTGTTTTCAAAGGGGCTATGAAAGTTTTATTTCCTGATTAAATTTCAGGCTAGATTAACTTGAAAAATTTGAGTAAAAGGAAAATTTTGAAGAAATTGGGATTCTTTTTCAAAAGTCGAGAGCAAATCTGGAAGATTTCAAGCATAGTTGCATTTCTTTCACCTTTTTTGACTCCCCTGACGAAATAATTTCAGATTTGAGATGTCAGGAGACATGAAGAGGGAAACTTTCAGGGGGAAATCAAAAGTATGTTTCATTTCCGCGCATTCCCCATCTACTTTTTTACATTTTTCTACGAGAATGGAGGCTGGCAAGAGCCGGAATTGGAATTTATTCGCCCCATTTTGAAAGCAAAGACAGTGAAACGCACTTTTGACACCGGCGGAGAGGGCTACGGATCCACGAGGTTAATTGACAATTTAATTTACGATATATGCTCTCGAATATTGGGGGATATAATGCAATTGCAAAATGCACTACGAGTGAAATTCCTTTTTACCTACAGAAATTATCGATAAACTTTGAAGCCGCTTTGAATTTATTTGATTTATATTTATATTAAATCCAAAATTTTAGATAATTTTGTTTGAATAGAGCATTTTAATTTAAATATTAAATAGGATAGGATATATCAAATCGGGTGACATATTTTTGATCTATTTAAAAAAGATCGAATGGGGGTGAATCCGACTAAAATATCCTAATGTGGAAATCGGGTCCGAGTCCAAGTGGAAATCCATGTTTTTGTTGCCTTCATTTTAAACAATGATGAATGGGTAGCTACTAGCTAATCGATGGGATATTCGGAATGCAGAAAAAGAGATGCCATTAAAAGAGATGTGTTTTTACCAACTGGCTGGTCCTATAACAGAGTAGTATTTTATGGAGGGCTGGGTATCCCCAAATGAATCCGTAAAAATCCCGATCCTGGCCGGATCTTTAGGGAATCTCAGATCCATGATATTTACAAGCGGCCGTGCAAAACATACTACAGCTCATGCTAATATTATTCATCTGTATTACTCAACATCTTCTCAAATCCTCTGGGGCATCCGAGGAAAAAAACATATTTTAAAAACTCACCCCTTTTACTCTAGAAAACATATCCGTACAATGTTATAAAATAGGGCTTGCTTCGCATGAAACTGTTAAAGGTGTCAATACTTTTCGAGATTCAATCATTTTTTCAGCCGACCATTAAAAAAGCATTTGTAGAAACAGACTCGACTCCAATATAAATCATCACTCATTCTAAAAAATCTTTTACAACTCCAGGGCCCAGGCTGAGAGTTTTTATACCGATTCTCCGATTGACTAATAGTTCTAAGTTTTAACTTGATTCCGGGCTATGCAAGTAAAGGAGGAAAGAATTTTAAAAGCGTGTAAAAAAGCGGTTTCCGGTGTACTTTGAAGGGATTCAAGGGAATTCAAGTCCCAAGTTGTCTTCCAAAATCGACGGGTCATTAATCTTCAAATTAAAATATTAATAGCTGTTAATCTTGTTCGAATAGAAATATACTCGTAAAGAATTAATAAAACTTATGCCAATCGAGTAGGAACACGAATTATAAAATAGAGAATTCGGAGAAATATTATTCGATTTCATGCAAAACTTATGCATAATTCGGTTAGATAAATGGAGATATGGGGCTGCAGTTTTGAGGGGCTGTTTCTTAAAAAGTCCATAAGCTATAAAACTATAAAGTGCTTATGGAGAGGGCCGGGTTTGCACCAGGGGATCCATTTATTTGTGGAATAATTTCCGGAGACAATTTTATAAACAGTTTTTT
>JAAZTK010001899.1:0-12552 GCA_036507255.1 Megalothorax incertus
TGAAAAAATAGAAATTAGTAATTTCAATTGTAATATTTAATAAAATCAGTAATTATGTAATATGAGTAGATATTTAACAAAATACATATAATAAATCAAGTAATCTCAGAGAAAGTATTAAACCTTAAAGTTTAGAAATATTCTCTAGATATATTTTAGAAAAATAGTATAAGGATATAATTTACATGTAGACTGATTGATATAAAATATAATACAAACGTGAATAATCTTATCGTTAGAAAAAATATTTATTATTTGACGAATAAATGAAAAGAAAGTAAAAGTAATTCACATTTCTGCTTTTATTTCACATCAAATAGTAATTAATTTTATAAATATGCCTCTATATATTCTATTTAAAAAATCCTTCAAAAGGGTAAAAATTATAATAATAATAATTCATGAGTATAATTATACAATTCATCATTTTGAAAAGAAAAGTGCCATATTTTTATCAGTAACGTTTCTTGATAACTCTGAGGATGAGTCATATCTTTATGTAAATTAATTTACCCAAACACTGCCCTTAAATACGGGAATAATTTAAACTCGATTCGGCCTTGAATAAAATTTAGTTGCAATGTTTTTAATTTTTAATTTAAATTGAGCTTAATTAGTGTTATTTTAAATAATGGGGGACAACATTCAAATTATCAATTCGAGCTTAGGATTAGTTGGACAACAATGCTTAAAAGTGTGCAAATTAGCCTACGAATCCCGAAGGTTGGTACAAAAATTGTTCACAATTTATCAAACAGGGTTTTATATTGGTTTTAAAATATTAATTTTTTCAACTTTATTCGATTTTAGCGTTGACTTTGATGTGAAGCTCGTGCCTGGTCCCCCTGCTCAAAGAAATTCTTTTATTCCTGCTCACAAAATATTTCTCCGCTCTTGTCCATATTTTCAAAATATATTATGGATAAATCCCAAATGCAAAAAAGCTGAAGTACCTCTCAGGATACCTATTGCTGATGTTGATCAAGAGACTCTTGAGGTCATTGTAAAGTAAGCCATTAAATTTAAAATTTATTCTCTATGTAACCACCTTGTCTATTTTTTTAGGTTCATTTACATTGGAGAAATGAAGATTAATCAGGAGAATATTATAAGAATCCTACAAGCTTCAAACCTCCTCGGATTGGACAATGTCAGAACTAAAATCCAAAATAGTTTGAATAACCAACAAATTAACAGGGACAATTGGCTTCTCGGCCTTCGATTCGCCACATTTGAATCTCGATTTCAGCTTCTTGAGGACATATTTGATTTTCTAAGGTCAACATTCTCTGAAATTTTGGAGTCTGACTCTTTTCTTTCGATTGATTTTAATGAGGTTTGGATTTATAATTAGAATAGTTAGCAAATTTCATTTGGGTGTATAATATTCTAGCTTAAATGGCTGATCTCTAGCCATATCTTTCCCAATTCGGACCTGTATCAAAAGGCAATGTTCAAATGGTATGGAAAAGATTCTTCAAGTCGACAAAAGTTCCTCAAGGAGTTGACTTCCTTTCAATTTGACGGGTCTTTGCATTTGGCTATAACTGAGAATTCTGGTTCAAATTCGGTTGAACCTAAACCAATATTATCAGAAGATGGCGTTTTGCTTGGGGAGCTTATAATCAAACCGGAAATGAATGGATCAATGAATGAGTCTAGTTTTATTGGTTCTCTACCCTACAAAAAAACTCAAAATCCCAATATCTCTTCTACTAATATGGAGGATGAAGAGATTGACACTAATTCTCATGGGATTTTGGTACCCCTTATGCCTGATATTGAAGATGAATCTAATGGCGTTACTTTGCATAATATTGAAGAAGCCAAATGGCAGAAATCTCCAACTATTTGGGGAGAGATTATTCCAGGTATTAATTAATCAAAATATTTAAATTAATGTTCTTTGCACCTGGAATTCCTTTAGGAGAACATTGTTTTGCGAGATATTCTGACGGGTAATTTTAATTTAAATTTAATTACATTCAATCTAATACTTATTTCATTGCATAGGTATTACTATTCGGGGGTGATTGTAGAGAGTAGGATGAGGGGAGATTGGCTAATAGAGTACGGGGATGATACCCAATTGCGTAAGGTTTAAATTGATTTTAATTTTAATAATTTCATCAAGAACTTTTTCAAAATTCTAGCTTCTCCAGAAAGTGGTATACTTGCCATCCGTGTCCTCGGCACTGACACCGAATGCTGGTATTTCCCTTCTGAGCTTACGGCAACAGTTCCTGCTGTACAATGCAAAATCATTGGACAAGAGTATAATTCAATATATCTATTATAATTAATATTACATTATATTTTAGATATAAATAAATTTAGTATTGCTGATAAAACGGAAGACACAACATATGCAGTAAAAATTAAAGGACGAAAAGGGCTGGAATACTGTAAAAGGGGATATCTACTAATTTGGCGGGATGTGGGAAGAAAGCTGATGGCAGAAAGGAAAGCAACTTCTCAATTAAAAACTTCACCTTCAAAATCAAGTACGGTTCTTAAGATTAAATTGGAATTTTTATAATATGCCTATTTATGCAGTATTAGCAAAAGTGACCCGAAACAAAAAGCGTAAACTGCCAAGTATCAAATCCGAGGAGAAAAGGAAAAGGAGGAAGCTTAACGAGGAAGCACCTATAGCTTCAACAAGTACTGCTAATAATAAAAGGTAAATTTCCAATGCAATCCATACATTATGATAATTATTAATATTTTATTATTAGGAGAACACCATCAACTACCGGTTCAAACAGGATCAAAAAGGAACGGAAGAAATTTAAATCAAAGGAGGCTAAAGTGAAGAAAGAAGGTTTGAAACATTTAGGATTGATTGAAAATGATAGCCAAAAGGAATTGATACAAATGATAAAAATAATTAATAATGTACCTCTAATCCTAAGTCTATAATCGTCTTAAAGTACTAAAATATTGAACGAATTTTTAACTATTTTAATTCACATGCTTGACCTTGTAATTTTTAGTTTTGGTTTAAAAATAGCACACCCTTTAAAATGCCAATTAATTGCATGTATGTTCAATCACGCAAACGATTCTTTTAGCGTCATACTGGTTTATTTTTACCTATTGGATTATTGAATTAATGTTTATGTACGATAGCTATCGATAGGTGCTACTTAGGATTAAAATACTTAAACTACTACTAAAATATACAACTCGTTCATAATCTGATAAATGATTGATGAACATTAATACGATATAAGTATGTATACTCCTCAAAAAAATCAATAAATATTTCAATTTCTCTTTTCAAAAAAATCAATATTCATAATGGAAATATACTTATAATCAATAATCAATAATAAAATTTATAATTTAATTATTTCCAATATGAAAATAAGCTCACTAATATCAATTTTTCATTAACCCGAGACCTAATTGGGAATGATTTAAGAAATAAACGCATTTTTGATGCTGTTTCAGACGAAGTGCCAAAACGAGTCTTTGTAGTAAATTGATGATCATTCATTTTTCGAATATCCTCGCAATGTGGAATGATGCTAAAGAGGATTCATAGATTTTTGACGGGTGAATAAAAAGCTAACTGACGAAAGTGACAAAGGCATCTTGTATTACAATACTTATTAGTATAATTATTTATATATCCATGGCGCATTGATCAAAATCTGCCGGGTTAATTAGAGAAGATTTATTAGACCTGATTTTAATGAAAGCCGAAGGGGTTCAAAAATTCTTGATTGAAGGCATTTTCAATTTTTAAAATGGAGCCAAATGAAGATGGAGGACATAATGGACAGCTGGTAAATCCCTTTCATATACAATAGAATTCCATTTAAATATTGCATGTAATCTGATTCAATGCATTCTTTATTATCATTTCAGGAATTAGTAGCAATAGCGCCTAATGTTGTCGAAGCCGAGCCAGAGGAAGAGGATGTCAATGTATTCAGGGTCAGTCCTTTCCTGATGCCCCCAGTAAGCTATGATTCTATTTATATATCGATTCATCTCATATCGTATTGTATTGTATCTCATATCTGCCTCTTGATTCATTTTTCAGGTTCTTCGTTACGTTCTGAAGCATGTAGAAACGCCATATCTAAAGGATTTGCGAAGAACCTCCTCTCTTTGGAATCAGTTGACTCTTGAAGAAATGGAACAAAGGGCAATGAAGGTGAAATAGTTTTTTTTTTTAATTTTTAAATTACAAAATCATTTCAGGGTGAATACTTCCAGCTGGGGTTTGATTGGAAGCGTAATCTGAAAACTCGCCGTTTGGGCCGGCACTCAAATCTCTGGGCCACAAAAAGTTTTTGGAATTTCTTTCATCAAACAAAGACTCATCCGAATCTCTTCCGGTCTTTCTATCTTCATTTTCCTGATGCCCCACTTGTGCTCAACCGAGCACATTTCTCTAAATTCTTTGTGAACTACAAACCCTGCATTGTGAATTTAGCTTTAAAGAGAGACTTGGTTTTTACTGGTAATGCGAGAAACCTACTTCGAGGATTTGCCCGCTGGATGGCGCCTACGCTTCGAGAACTTACGATTTCGAATCATTTTGACACTCTGGTTTTGCCTACAATTGCAGATCAGGAGGATTTTGATGGGATCGTATTTCGCAATTTGAGGAAATTGATCTTATGTTGTGATAGGAGTTCAACTAGTTCAACCTATTCTGCATTCACTACACTCTTTGGTATTTACACAGAATATTATTATAATTTTTTTCTAAAATTACATATCATTTCAGGACAAGGGAATTGTGAAATGCCAAAGTTGACCTCTCTGGAAATTAGTTCCAGAGGAAGGATCGCTGGGCAGTTGGACGATCTTTTTGGAATAAACACTATTGATCCAATCCGATGGAGTACATTGACATCTTTGAATATTGCATACTCGCGTAGTATTAATATGACCAAGTAGAAATCATTTTATACTTACATTTTATTATATTTATTATATTTAAAACTATTAAAAAATTGTTTTAACAGGTATACCGCTGGTCTTCTCTTTTTGGCTCAGAGCGGGATGGCTTTGAAAGATTTAATCCTCAACTTCTATGTTTTTGGAGATGACTTTAATCATCAAACCTCCGGAAATTTGTCTCAGTTTCTCCTCAGTCAGGCAAATTCAATTCAGCATCTCGGATTGAATCTCATAATCGTTACTCGTATTCAAGAAGATGCAGATCCTATTATTTTGGTGATTTTACAGTTTACTAATCTTAAGTACTGTCTTTATTATGATTTGGAATATTTTTATTCCAGCCCAAAATTTACTTGCCTATTTGCCCCTGGCTCGCATCGCTTGACATCTCCGGAAATCATTTTCGTCAATTGAATGGCATTCGCGAACACTTCGAGCTGTTCAATCTGATTTCGCTTCCAATTACTTTTCCACGCCTGTCACGCCTATCTCTTTCTTCACGAAACCCCACTACAATGGCCCTCTTCCAAAAGAATGTAGAACCTTCCGAGCGGACTCATCTGGACATTTTTGAATATAATGGTTTTCAAGCCTTTGATGGAACTCACCCTACGATATGGAACGAGGAGGATAATATTGCGCTTCGCAACAATTTTTCGTCTGTGGATTTGATCAAAATTAATTGATAAATCTTCACAGATGCAATTGTCTAAATATATTAGATTTATTTTAAGTATATTGATTGTTTGGAACAGTAATATTGTATATATGCAATGTCATTTTTAAAAATTCGGATTTTAAAATTATGTATAAGTAGACTCATAGGGTATTTCCTGAATATCGAATCGTAGTATTAAATAAAAATAAGTGAAACTAATTTAGAGATCGTAATGGGTGTTTTTAACTTTTTACAATCTCTCGGCGAAATTGAATTCGAATTGTGCGCATCTGATTCTGAATACAACAAATATTTGAAATTTTGAATTAGAAATATAATATTTTTAATATAAAACATCAGAATCTTCAAATTAAGAAAAATGTTGTAGGATTAGCTATTTATCAAATTATTATGCAAAATAAGCTTTCGTAGAACTATTGTACAAAGGTTGGGCTGGACCATGGGCTCATGTCTCACCTCGGTCCTCGAGATTGTATATATTGAAAGAATTTTAAGTATAGGTAGTATTGATAATCTGTGGTATTATACAATATAAGTATTGTAGGTAATAGGTAGTAGGTAGTAAGTATAATATAGGTAATATTCAATAAATCCATATTTCTGTTGCATTACAAAATAGGGTACTCCTAAAATATATTTTAATTTATTTCTACCAAAAAACAATTTTTTGCTAAATATTTACTAACTCTTTTAATTCCTACTTGAAGATTTATTTAAATAATTAATTTATTGATCTGATTAAGCCTGCTATCATTCGATTTCCGTGCTATTCAATCCTTGTGCAGCCATGTCGCTTTCACTCTGTCGAAATTGAACGAGAACGATAAAATATGTTATAATCACACCAAGAATCTGAAAAATAGTAAGATTTGGATAATTTTTAAAAATAGAAATTAGGAAATTTTTACCGAAGTTAAGTTTTGTCGATCAACCGTGAAGAACCCACCAGGTGTCAGGGATAGCGGCATATTCGTAACGATTTTTACAAAATGCTTAAACTTCGAATTTATAAAAAATATACAATATAATATATTGTAATATATTTTTAAATATATTTAAAAGAAAAATTATCTTTCATAATATTAACCTCTTCTTGCTCCTCTTCCGAATTGAATTCTTCAATATTGACTTCCAAGACCCTATTCTTCAACTTTTTGTATTTGCTCTTGATACCTTCCCCGTTGTTTGCAAGCTCGCAAATTTGGAGAAAGCAAAACACAAAAATACTGGAAAATTCCGCAAAAAAATCCATAAAGATTTTTGAATCAGCCGAAATGATTGTAAATGCTAAGCAGATGATTGTAATCAATAGACTTCCATAAAACGCCGTATGAAATGGTCCAGCAAATTTTCTAAATATTTTTTTTAAATTTCAAATTTTTCATATTTTAAAATATATTTACGATAAAGCCCCAAAAGCATCATATATGTTCAAATAGAGTTCGCAAACGCTGAGCCAATCATTTTTATTTGGACTTGAGAACATTTTTCCCGATATTTTGGAAATTCCTTTCGGTGTTTTAAAAACTTCCACAAAATCCCCCATTTCCCATTTGAGATTCAGCGCCGCCGATTTTTCCGGAGTAATTCTTTCATTGAGGATATTATTCGCCAATTCTGACATGTAGCATCGGCGTTTTAACTTTGGGGTTTCATCATCCTCGGGCGCCATCTGGGGATTTCTATTGTCAATTTTTTCCAGAATCCCATCAATTTGATCCATTAATATTTGCGATGGGCAAATGATCTTGATGTACTCAAAGGTAGTACAAAATTCAATTATAAATGAAAGGGTAAAAACGAAAGGAATAACGCAAATTTTTTGGGCCGAAGTTAGGATTAAATCGTTAATGGGGAATAAGGTTAGCTTGTAAACTATAACAGTTTGCAGGATGACATTAAGAATATTTGAAATAAAGGCTCGAATTACTGGCTTTGAGAAAACCCGTATTTTGATGTCCACATCCCGAATGGCAGGGTGGCCAACACATGCTTCAAGGGACTGAAGTGATTTGAGACAATTTTTTGGAGTGAAAAGAGATATGAAATGTGTGATTATTCCAAAATTGAAGATGAAAATATGAGAAACAATTAGGGAATAATATTCAATGTTTGAAACAAAATTTCGATTCCAAGTTTGTTCGTAATGGGAGACTACAATGACTATTAAAAAAAAGTTTAAATAGGACAACGCTAACAATTTGAGAATGAGGAGTAGAAGGCTATGTAAAATAAGCAAATTATTTTCTTGGTTTTTAATAATTTAAAATACCTGAAAAGAAATCCCCATGAAATTTTTTTAAAGCAAAGTGAAGTCGAAACATGGCTCGTGAAGGCACCTTTATAAGGGAATGTCCCTGTGAAAAAAGCTATGATGGCAAGTGGTTTGAATTTCTTGTAAAATGAGATATGAACTTCCTTTCCGGCCATTTTTAAATTTTAATTCCTGTTAAAATGGCAGTTATTGTAAATTGACTCAAGTGCTTGATATTTTTTTGAATTTCAATTCTTTTTAACTTTTTCTTTAAAATATCAATTATGTATTATTAGAATATTTAAACTTGATTAAATTTAAATTTACTTATATTGTAGACTTTTCTTATTGAATTAAATTTTATGGAATTAAAAATTTTGAATATTTATTTTATTCAAAGTGTAAACATATGAGGAAAATTTTTATTAAAAGCGCTAATCATAATTGGAATGAATTTATATAATTTTTATTTGACTTGGTCGGGACTCGGCCCACACTCCTTTTGCAATGTGTACGATCTATTATATCGTATATCACAATATCGATTCATAATGATATTGATCACTAACCAAGATCTCTTTCTTGAATATTGCTATTAGTTGTTGTAAGCGTATTTTCCGAGGGTGGATCAGATATAGGTTTTGAAGCAGGTCTGAAAATTCAATTTACATAAATATTATAACATTAAGAAAAATATTAAAATGCTACCTTCTAAAGAGGTCCCCTGTTTCAAAACTCCATTCGTTTGAATCATTAATAATTGAGTAATTGGGAGCATCTCCTGAAATACATAAAATTAGCATTCAGGTCACAACAATGTGTTATTAGAATACCCTCTGTTTCCACCATTTGCACAGATATTTCAGGTGATATTGGCGGAGGATTAATAACTTCGATATCAACCCAAATTAGAAATACTTTTGCCAAATAAAGAGCCCATCCATTTAGAATCCACCAGAGACTAACGGCTGAGACATAACTCTTTTTATGCTACATGTTTACAAATTGGTTTAATTTAGAACATATTATGTATTTAATGAAATTTACCGGATCATCTATTTTCATATTTGTTCTAAAAAATGCAAAATGTGCAATAAGAATTCCGAAGGCCACCAGCGTCACGAGCACCCATGATTTAACCAACTTCTTACTCTGTTCATACGATAGATACAAATCAAATTAAATTTAATAATTCTTTTTCAGATATGAATTCAGACCATTTGAGGATGACAAGTCGCAATCAGGACGCTAAGAATCAAGAGGAGACCAAAGAGGAATACCAGAGTTAGACAAAAGAGGGCGGTGATTCCTAGTTCTTTGGGGACACCTAGTGGAAGTGTAGGATCAACGATGGATAGGCCAATATGAACTGTGATATATACAGAAGTCTGAAATGATGATATAATTGATAAAATAAATCAAAAATTGGTGAATTTATGAAAGCATATACCGATATATTGAGTCCTGCTCCAATTATCATTGAAGATCTTTCTCCGAGGGGGAGACAAATGCAACAAAGACAAGGATTCCTCCGGGATTGGGGCTTCCTCCGATATTCTGCAATTTGACCCCATGGGTCTTTGGGATCCCTTTTAACTCTAGGCCTGGAAGGAGGTGCTCTGCTCGGATGAGACTTGACCCTTAGTTTGGTACTTAGACTATGAAGAATCCCATTCTTGGATTTCAAAGTTTTTCCTCTAGAGGGTGTAACGGAAGGGGAGCTAGGAGTTGAATCAGTGGATGGAGTTGACATAATGGATCAAAGCTATAGTTTACTTTTGAGTTTAAGTTTACTTTTGATATTGCATACAGCTTGTTTAGCCATATTTCAACGAATGGTTTCTTAACGATAAGTAATTAAGGTAAATTTAAAGCCCAAGAACAGATAACAATTTATATGAGCACATTGCACTTTAAAACACAACTTTTGTAAAGCTACGTGCACAAATGAATAAAACGATCTAGGTGCATACTTATTAAAATTTGCTTAATGTGTAATAAAAAAACTGTTTAGAACTCATATATTCTTAAAAAATTAGAACAAATTGTTAATTAAATACGTGTATTTAGTTTAAGGTAAGTAGCACCAGATCCAGTATAAAAGCCCGTAATTCCTCCACTCTGAATAAATTAATTTCTTTTCAAAATGAGATTTCCCCTTTGTTTACTACTTTTTTCTTTATTGAGTTCATTCCCGGCCTGCCAACTCGAGAATTCTCTCTTACCATCAACCAAAATTAGCCCTAAACTTCTTGAGACCCTGTCCCAGGTCAAAAGAGTCAACATAATGGTCTCCCTCAAAGAAGAGACAGGGCCTGTCATACAAAAACTGAGCAAATCTTTTGTTTATAACGGAAATAGCTCAACTTTAAACAACCAGAGAACTCTGATCTACGAGTCCCTTTTGGATCACACGAAAAGAACGCAAAAATCGGTACTAAAATTCCTCGAAGAGTACCATGATCCTTCCCTGAAGGTTCAATCATTTTGGATCACGAATAAAATTGCGGTAGAGGGTGCTACAAAAATACTGGTCGAGACTCTTGCGGAATTTGAGGAAGTTTCCAATGTTCACGAAGAACAAAAGATTCAAATTAATCAAAATCCTTTTAAGGAAAGGAACGGAGAGCTTTACATTGAAGGGGGCCCTGACAGGGTCGAGTGGGGCGTTGACATCATAAGGGCAAGCCAAGTTTGGAGTGATCTCGGCGTTGAAGGCGAAGGGGTGGTTTTAGGAATGATCGATTCAGGCGTTAGGATGTCACATGAAGCGATGAAGGATTCCTACGTCGGGGACAAAGGTTGGTTTGACGCGATTGGAATGACAACTGAGCCTTTTGATGATGGAGGTCACGGTACGCATGTAATGGGTACTATCCTGGGTCGGAAAGGAGTTGGCGTTGCGCCAAAGGCACGGTGGATGACCTGTAGGGCTGACTTTGGTCAAATTGGAGGGGCCCCTGAAAGCGAGCTCTACACTTGTGGACAATTTATAACTTGTCCAACTGACCCCAAAGGTAATGACAAGGATTGTTCAAAGGCTCCAAGGGTTGTAAACAATAGTTGGGGATCGAACGCTACTGATGAATTAATCAATTTTTACGCTGATGTAAGTTCTTAGATTTCAATTTATCAAAGCTTTAAACCGCATGTACATCCTAGGTCATTCTTTGCTGGAGGGCGTTCAATATCATTCCGGTCTTTGCGCATGGAAATTACGACTACGCTCAATGCGGCTATTCAGTTCGACCCGCTGAGAACCCGATGGTCATCGGCGTGGGAGCAACAACGCAATGTGATGCCCTCGCACATTTCTCAATGTTGGGCCCAAGTTCTTTTGGAGAAATCAAACCTGATATTGTGGCGCCGGGCGATGGGGTCTATTCTTCAGGGCCTGATTCTGACACCCATTATGTTAAAGGGAGAGGCACTTCAATGGCAGCACCCCATGTCACAGGGGTCATTGCACTCATGCTCTCAGCCAATCCTGACCTCAACTATATCCAAGTCAAATCAATCCTAGAGAAAACTGCAGAAAAAAACCTATATTTTTCTAGACGGATTTGCGCAGATTTATCCGATGATGTTTTTCCAAACAACTTTTTTGGACATGGCAGGGTTGACGCTTTCAAAGCGGTTCAAATGGCAAAGGAATATGGCAAACCATCCATTATTTGAATGGTGCTAGATATTTATTAAACTTTAATTTTGACAATAAAGCAGGCTGTTTACTTAATTTTACATTTACATTTATTTTTTATATGCGGATATATCACATAATACGACTCGAATTTCATCTCATATTTTATAACATTGCTTTTTTAACTCTAAAAAGATTACGAGTAGGTGTGAGTTGGACCCAAATTCCCCTCGGACATTCACTTCATTAAGAACTTTAAATGAGTATTTTTGCTCATAGTTTGAATATTATCAATATTAAAAATTTCCCGAAATCCTCCAAGCGACCCCATTGAGGTCAATACACTGCAAAATATAATTCATCTACGATATTTTTGGTAGCATGTAATTATCTGTATTTATGATTATGTCTTTAATTTGAAACACAGATAATTTAAATGGAAAATACAATTATAATTATGATAATAATTGATATAATTTTCTTTATCACATTTTATATAATTACAAAAGTGAAAAGACGTTTATCGTATTATATCATTAATATCAAAAATTATTAAAATTATTATAACCAATTTTAAATTCCTTGAATGATAATTTATATAATTTATATCCAATCATTCCTTCATGAAGTTTTGGATAAATATAAATATTTTAATAAATATAATTACATATATGTAATACACTTGAAATATTGCGATAATACTTCGATAAAATATATTCGTAATTGTACCGATGAAATTACCGATGAGAGATTTAACCTCTGGAGGTAGATTTGCTACTCTTTAATTTTATTCTATCCTTAACACATCAAGTTTATTTTTAATTCTCAAGCTAACAAGAATAAAGAACTACTGATATTCTATCTTTTGTTTCAAGACGTCATTTTAAAATGGAAAAAAATTCTTTTTTAAATACAATTACTCACAAGCTCTCAAATATATTTTTAAGTTATTCCTATAATTTAGGATTTTATATCTATCCCATGATCCAATCCAAAAATTTAAAATCCTTTCAAAATACCAGACATTTTACTTTTAAAATTTATTATTCTATTTTT
>JAAZTK010001900.1:0-12551 GCA_036507255.1 Megalothorax incertus
ATTATTTGATAATGACTTGGTTCATATTGGAGGAGACGAGATTTCTGACAGTTTAAATTGTTTGAAAGAAAATCCTGATGTCAAGGGTTGGCGGCAGATGGTCAACTCCTCCGACCCTCGCGATCCTCTCATTTTCTTCCAGAAGCAAGCTTTCAAACTCCTTAAAAAATCCTCAAAAATAAGGGAAATGCGTACAATCATTTGGATGTCTACGCATGATGAGGAAAGAGTCAATAATCTGGTTCCAAAAGAAAATATTTTGCAAATCTGGCAGGGAAATGCACAGAAATTGGATGGTTTCCTGAAAAAAGGCTTTAAATTGATTCTGTCACTTGAAAGCCCATTCTATCTTGATCATGGGTTTGGTTTATGGAGGACTGACCAGGATTCAGAGACTTTCAATAGACATTCTTGGAGGGTAATATCTTTCTTAATGAAAAAGTATATGATTAACGGGGTTTTTTCAAAGGATATTTATGATGCCCATTCGAAAGTATTTCGAAACGTTACAATTTCATCGGAAATACTCGGAGGAGAAGCTCCTTTGTGGTATAAACTATCATATCTTATGTGTATTTCATAGGAAAATTTTTTTAAGCCTTGAAACTTTTTGTATTACAACCAGGTCTGAAAAAGTTGACGAATTCAACATGGATATGAAGATTTGGCCAAGAGGAGCAGCCCTAGCCGAGAGGTTTTGCGAATATCTGTATTGTTTGACGTGCTTTAAATCTCAATTTATCCCCAAATAGGCTCTGGACAAATCCAATCCTCAAGAGTAATGAAGGGACAATAGCTAGGCTACTTCATCATCGGAATAGAATGGTCCAGAGAGGAGTAGGAGCTGACACAGTGGCGCCAGAATCATGTCGACTGATATTTGGCTATTGCTAATTAAAATTATTAGCAAACTAATTAATATTATTATACAATAGTAGGCCAAGATAAACCTAACTTTTTAATATTTTTTTTATAAACTTACATAAGTAAAAACACAGTCATAATCAATCACATAACTTATGCAATAATAGGTACAATACTAGTATTATAATTTATAAACATTGAGATTTTAAAAAAATTTTCGAATAGTCAATAGACTCTATTCAATAGAGATATTCTAGACAATGCACTGGGTATTAGAATTTTAGAAATCCTTTTTTAATAGAAAAGAGGCTGAAAAAGGCTTTTTCTATTAAAAAAGGATTTCTAAAATTCCTTTTCAAAAAGGATTTCTTCCTTATTAGATCGGGATTCGATTTCGGAAATTCGGAATGGATGTCAAACAGAAATTGACACATGATTTGTATTATTCTAATTATACAACTGTTTCTAATCGTAAATAATCTTGTCCAGAATAAATTCCCAATTAAATCGAACGCCTTAATTAATAAATAATAATTAACATTGCATTGCAATACAATGATGCATTGCATTCAGTTGAGAATCTCAACTTGAGATCGATTGTCTAATTTAAATGATGCATTTAGCCCCATTTGATATAGTACTTTACTCCAAACGTTAACCCCCCGCGAAATAAATCGAAGTCTTGTTTGTTTTGAAATTCACATACATTCGGACTTGCACAAGATCGAGGAATTTTTAAAATTGTTAATTAATTTAATTAAAACGGTTTAAACAATTGCATTGATAATTAGCTAGCTATAGCCAAAATTCGGCACTTGATTAAAGAGACGGGTATAGTGCTACAGACTTTTGAAATTTGAGGTAATTTTTCTGTTATTATTTTGTTAAATATCAATTTCAAAGGCAATTTAAAGAGGAATATAAAATATTTACCTAATTTGTTTCGAATTTTATAAACTGCTTATAATACTCATCCACAGTATTGCCGCTGCACTGTTGCCAAAAAATTCCATTGCATTGTTGTTCTGCAGCCTGTATTTTATGTGACGAGACAAGAGGTACCTGGGAATTAAGTTTAACATATCTGCGTATTCGAAATTTCGAATCATAATAAAGCCCAATTAAAAATTTATTGCAGATATATTGCTTTGTTGATTTAGAGGCCTAATATAATGGCTCAGCCCAAGAGAGAGCCAGAGGAGAGTGACAATCCTGTTCCGGAACTTGGCAAAAGGATTAAAATCGAGCCTTCCGAGATCTTTGACGAAGCGACTCAGAATGACCATGTCAAGACTGAAATCCATATGGATGATAATGTTGGAGGGGGTTGTTCAGGAGGAGAAGAAAATACAATTCAGATCAAGACTTACCCTTCTTCACCCGATATAATTCCCGAGCAAGAGTTTTTCGATGAGATTGTCACTCTTGAGCCCAAAGTCAGACAGCTGGCAAAAGAGCTTCATAAATATCGAAATTTAATGTGGGAACGTAACGGAATGGAGAGCTCCCATGATCTCCTTCCAAATGGGATCTTATTCAATCTCAGCTACAATCCACCTGCAACTTTTGAGGAAATGGAATTAAGGATGAAAGAATGGAAAGAAAACTCTCTTCCTCTCCACGAGACCACAATCAAGAACGGCAAGAAACTTTTCTACATCTGCATAGGTTAGAAAAATTACTCATATTTAATTATCTCGTTCCATTCGTTTTTCCCAAAATTTCTATTTGATATTATTATCTTCTTTCTAAAGGTGAAAAGACGGCTGGTGAGATTGCTTCTCGGATCTGTCGTAAATGCATGAAGGGCCATTGTGTATCTTTTGCCAAGTGTGAAGGTAAGCCACTTCCAGGAAACCAAAGGCTCAAGCATAAAGCTGCAAAAATGGGAGTGGGGACCAGAAGAAGTGTCATGTCTGCTCAAGTACGGAGGAACCGAAATCGAAAGAACAATGAGAGACAGAAAAGGAAAAAACTTAAGAAGGTGAGAATATTATTTTCGCTTCATTCATCAGTTATTTTCTATCCTATTTTTTCAGCTCGAAGAGATTTCATCTGACAATCATCAGCTGGCCCAGGATGTACAGGCCGAGTTGAATCCTAATGCAGAAAAGTCAAAGGAGGTGGCTAACGTCGCTCTTAATGCGGAAGGGGTGCTTAATTACGACAGAGATGTGTCAACCAGAAGTGGATCCAATTTTGACAATGTACCTGTTGAAGGGAGGCGTCTGAGTCTGAGTCAGTATAGAATGTTGGGAGATGATAAGATGAAGGAGCATACGAATTGGACAAAGCCGAAGAGGATTTTTATTGATCCGGGGATTGCAATGCCAATTATCCGTTCAGAGATTCAAGAGACTGATGCTGAAATTGAGGAGGTCGAAGTAGATGAGGATTGGAAACCGAAAATGTTACCATTTGAAGATATACCGGGTTTCACTTGTGTTGAGGATCAGTCGAACAAGAGTTGGCCGATTCCTCAGAAGATCAAACTTGGTGGTTCAGCTGAAACAGGATCTGAAAGTACAATTGTTTCGGAAACTGGAGGATTTCCCTCAAATAACCCACCTCAGCTCATTCATCAACAGCTCCCTCCACAACAATTCCATCCTTCACAATATCGGAGGCAATTTGAAACAGAGCAAGAGGTGCAAAGTCACAATGGAATTCGAGAGGCGAGATACTACAGAGCAGGGGATCGTGACCGTAATAGGGCGGAGTATGACCGTAGAAGTTCCCCGGATTTGTCCAGATCTTATGTCAGAGGAAAGGGAGGTGAGTCAACTCATTCTAAAACTTTGTAGGAAGCCAGATAAAATTTGAGAAAACTTATTTTTTAAAACACCCATTTAGAGACTCCCATTGGGCCTACCACAACAATTGCAGAGCTTACTCGCTCTTCATCAACTGATGTCATCATGATTGAACCATCAAGGAGTTTCATCTCGAACACGCGTCCAAAATATACGGAATCAGCTTTCTAGGGTTCTCATTGCTCAACCGTACCTTTAAATTAATGAATATACAGTAGCTTATCCTTAGATCTACTAGTACCTAATCCTATATTTACCTATGCTAAATTACTTGTGTAGTATCATTGCTCAATACGTTGTGCTTGACAAAAATGTGTATTTGAAATTCTCAATGCAATGGAATTTGTTACTTAAAAGTTAAAAGTTAAATTAATTATCTTATTAAATAAAATTTTTTTACACTTTATGAAATTTCAGAGAATTGGGAATCGAATGAGATAGTCAAACGTCAAATTGACATATGATTTGCATAATTGTAATCATACAACTAGTTACACTTACTACCAATCGTAAAATATAATTTTGCCCAGAGCAAACTCCCAATTGAATCGAACGCCTTAATTAAATAATTATTATTACCTAATTGCATTGCATTTGGTTGAGATCGACGTGCCCCATTTGATATACTTTGCTCCAAAACCCCGCGAACAAAAATCAAAGTCTTTCAAAATCGAATATTTTTGTTTTGAAATTCACATGAAGCTCGAAGAATTTTTAAAATTGTTAATTAATTTAATTAAAACGGTTTAAACCATTACATTGATAATTAGCTAGCTATGTAACACAAATTCGCCGCTTGGTTAGAGCTCAAAGTCGAGAGACGGATGTAGTGCGATTCTTTTTGGGTAATTTTTCAAAGTTTAAAAATTTTTTATTTCTAATTCAAATATTTGAGAGTTTAATAATAATTTGTTTCTGGTTTTAAATAGATTGCTAGTACTGCCTCGCTGTTACCAAATTGTTTTTCTGTAGCCTACTGTATTCTGACGTGACAAGGTCACAAGAGGTAATTAAGAATTAACATACAGCTGACGCTACGTAATATGGTACTAATAAAGCAATTAAAATTAATTGCATATATATTTTTTGTAGATTTAGAGGCCTAATATAATGGCTCAGCCGAAGAGAGAGCCAGAGGAGAGTGACAACCATGTTCCGGAACTTGGCAAGAGGATTAAAATCGAACCATCCGAGATCTTTGAAGAAGCGACTCAGTATGACCGTGTCAAGATTGAAATCCATATGGATGATAATGTTGGAGGGGGTGGTTCAGGAGAAGTAGGAAAGGAAAATACAATTCAGATCAAGACTGACCCTTCTGAAACAATTCCCGAGAAAAGTTTTTGGGAAAAAACATACAATGAGAAGATTGTCACCCTTGAGCCTAAAGTCAGGCAGCTCGCAGAAGAGCTTCATAAATATCGAACTACAATGTGGGTACGTCATGGAATGCAGAGCTCCAACCATTTCCTACCAAATGGGATCTTGTTCAATCTCAGCTACAATCCACCTGCAATTTTCGAGGAAATTGAAATAAGGCTAAAAAGATGGAAAGAAAACGCTGTTTCTCTCCACGAGGACACAATAAAGAGCGGGAGGAGACTTTTATCCATCTGCATCGGTAACTAGAAATGTTCTCCAATTTATAAAGTTTTAATTATCTCATTACATTTGTTTATCCCAATTGTCAATTAATTAATATATTATCTTGTGTTCATTAAAAAAGGTGAAAAGACGGCTGATGAAATTACCTCGCGGATTTGTCTTAGATGCAGAATGGATTACTGTGTATTTTATTCTAAGTGTACAGGTAAGCCTTTTCTTCCAGGTCACCAACAGCTCAAGAAAAAAGCTGCAAAATTGGGAGTGGCGATCAGAAGTGTCATGTCTGCTCAAGTACGGAGGAACCGAAATCGAAAGAACAATGAGAGACAGAAAAGGAAAAAACTTAAGAAGGTGAGAATAATATTTTCGCTTCATTCATCAGTTATTTAATTTCTATCCTATTTTTTCAGCTCGAAGAGATTTCATCTGACAATCATCTGCTGGCCCAGGTTGTACAGGCCGAGTTGAATCCTAATGCAGAAAAGTCAAAGGAGGTGGCTAACATCGCTCTTAATGCGGAAGGGGTGCTTAATTACGACAGAGATGTGTCAACCAGAAGTGGATCCAATATTGAAAATGTACCTGTTGAAGGGAGGCGTCTGAGTCTGAGTCAGTATAGAATGTTGGGAGATGATAAGATGAAGGAGCATACGAATTGGACAAAGCCGAAGAGGATTTGGATTGATCCAGGGATGGCAATGCCAATTATCCGTTCAGAGATTCAAGAGACTGACGCCGAAATTGAGGAGGTTAAAGTAGATGAAGATTGGAAAACGAAAATGATACCATTTGAAGATATACCGGGTGTCACTTGTGTTGAGGATCAGTCGAACAAGAGTTGGCCGATTCCTCAGAAGGAGATCAAACCTGGAGGTGGAACGGGATCTGTGATTACAAGTGTGCCAATAAATATAACCCTCCTCCGCTCATTCACCAACAGCTCCATCCTCAACAGCAATTCCATCCTTCACAATATCGGAGGCAATTTGAAACAGAGCAAGAGGTACGAAGTCACAAAGGAATTCGAGAGGCGAGATACTACAGAGAAAGGGATCGTGATAGGGACTCGGAGTATGAACGTAGAAGTTCCCGGGATTTGTCCAGATCTTATGTCAGAGGAAGGAGAGGTGAGTCAACTCATTCGCATATATTTTGCAAAGATCCTAAAACTTTGTAGGAAGCCCGATATAATTTGAGAATTTTTAAACTTATTTTTTTAAATACCTATTTAGAGACTCCCATTGGGCCTACCACAACAATTGCAGAGCTTACTCGCTCTTCATCAACTTATGTCATCATGATTGAACCATCAAATAGATTCTTCTCGAACACGCGTCCAAAATATACGGAATCAGCTTTCTAGGGTTCTCATTGCTCAACAATACCTTTAAATTGATTAATATTCTTTTATTAAAATTAATTGCCTAATTATTCTTTATTTACAATTATCTACAAGTTACCTATGCTAAATTACATATGTGTAATTTAATCAGCTCGTTCTTGACAATTTGTATTGAAAATTGTAGGACTTGAAAATTCTCAATGGAATTTGTTACTTAAAATTCTCTTAAAATAATAATTTGTACTTTATGAAATTATGCATATTCGTTCAAATACAATTTATTACAGGCACTGACTCTTTAATTTAATTTTAATGAAGATTATTTTTAGGCTGGAAATTCGTAAACGCCTTTGCATTGCATTTATTAAACGGTCGAGTCAATATGGTAGGCTAAATCTAGATTAGTTGCTAGTTCCCTATTTCAAAAAGTATAAAATACTGAATAGTATTTTGGAATTATTTCCGGGTCAAATCGGTGTCAATTTGACGTCAACACTTGCTCCAAATAAGTTTACAATTAATAAATTTATTGCTAATTGTGATATTCGTAGTTTGGACTTATTCCCGGCTTAGGATTGACAATGGCCTTAGTCGAGGATCTTGAACAAGATGGTAAATTATTTGGTTTAATTTTTTTGTAATTTAGCTTTTGTTTTAGATTTCCTCAAGAAATACATCCATTCCGACCTCTCTGTTAATGACCATGTGGCTGAGCTCCTCAAGTCAACTGACCTTTCTGGACAAATTACCCAAATTGGTACACAAATCGGTAAATTGGATCAACAGATTCATTTGCAGGTTTGCGATTCCCCTTTTTAAAATCCTATTTATATTACAACATCATTAAATATACTTTTTCCAGGTGACAAAGCATCACGGTGACCTCCTAGCTCAAACAGAGAATGTAGAGATGATGGAACAAGTCGTAAAACGATGTCATGCCCGCTCAAAGACGTGTCAAACAGACAAGCTCTTGTCCCAAGTCCATCGCCTTCATACCGAATTGAATACGGAAGTGACAAGAGTTGACAACCTTTACAAAACAAAGCAGGCTCTAAGGAGGATCGAGGAGGTTCTCGCCGTATTTGAAAGGATTGATAAGCAAAAGAATTTGGCACAAGTTGCTACAAATATTTCTCAGATTGGTAGGTTTTACTACACGATTTTAATTAAAAATCATAATATTTAATTTTGGACTTGAATTTAACAGAACACATCTGTGGATTAGAGCCTCCTCTGTCCTTTCTAAAATCCTACCTAGAAAAGGCAACATCTTTAAGGCAAAATATCGAGAAACAAACTGAAAACATGTTTAACCAAGGCCTGAATGCAAATTCTGCTGCTCAAGTAATTATTTTATTAATTAAAAGGCTATATTATTTACATTTCTTTATGTCCAGGTCACGAGTTCACTTCAAATCTTCCTAAATCTAAATGTCCTCGAGTCAAAGATTGATAAAGTATTCACCGAGACGGAGAAAGCAATAGAAAGGGATGTCAAGAATGCCCTCCAAGTTAAACTACAGACTCCTCTGGACAAGGGAAAAGGTGGGATTATTTTCAAAACATTTCCAGAACAATGTAACTTTAATATATGGATTGTACTATAGGGCCTGGAAGAGTCATATCTCCACATCAAGGCGGAATAAACACTCAAATCAGAGGACAAATCTGGACTAATTTAGAAGGGCTATCTACTAAGCTTGTGAGTAGTGCTTCAAAGCTCAAACTCCTTTGGTACAATCTTACGACGGAGAGAGATTCCGTTACAAATTACAATTTCTCCGAATTCATTGAAAAAGACATGTGGACCAAGTTCTGGAATAACTTTTTAGACATTCTTTTAAAGCATTTCTCTTCAACTCAAGTAGAATTTATTAAATTGACCCTGGAGGGAAAGGAATTCCCAAAGCTTCTGCTCTGGATTAACGGTTTGGGGGTGAAATTAGAGGAGGTTAAAGACACGCCTGGAATCACGCTAAAGTAAATACTACTTTTATAATTTAAAACATGGTTCTAAACTCTAAGCTAATGTATTTTATATTCTTTATAGTGTGCAATCTGGACTCAGGGGTGTAGTTTCAAACTATGAAAAGGCATTCCTCTCCAAATCCCTTGCAAAACTCTTTGATTCAGTCAACACGGTATTCGCAAAGGGTGGAGTTCCATCTCGGCGTGAGATTGATTCACTTTTAAAGCTAATTTCATCGGAAATGGGTTCAATTGAGGATCCCATGTTGAAGAAATTAATTCAGCGGAATATTTCAAAGACTATCAGGTTCATATTTAAGAAATTTAGGATCTCATTTACATTAAAACTGCAATAACACTGTTTTTTCTTGAACAGCCTTGTTTGCGTTCGCTGTGAAAACCTTATATTCAACGATGGGAATGCTACTCAAGTTATTGGACAAGCTACAGAGGCTCAACAATCGAATGCAGCCGTTTTAAACCTCCTAGAATATATTAAATCACAGCAGCAGCCCGCAGATGTGGAAGGAATTGATAATCTTATGAGGAATTCCATTATGCCTTTAATGGATGGTTAGTCCAGCTTATTATTTTAATGCATTTTAAGCATTTTTGACAAGTTTTTGTATTTTAGCAATCTCTGATGCGATTCAAGCTATAATTATGACAATCCACAATGAAAACTTCAAAAGGTAGGGCTTTGGAAATCAAATATTTAAATATTTTAAAAGATTATATCAAGATTTAATTAATTGAGTCTTTATGAACCTTTTATTTATACAAAATGTATTACAAAATCTTTTACAAGGTTTAGGACAGGATTTAATTGAAGTAGTGGGGATACAATTAATTAATTTGAATTAATAAGTAATTTGAATTAATTAATCAGTTTAATTAATTTGTGTTCATTTTAGAAAAACTCGAGGTGCAGACTATTCACTTTACATGGGAGAATTGCAGAGCTTCATAGCACGTGCCGCCAAAGATTATCTATCCCTATTCCAGTGCTCTGATCTTGTTCAAAAATGGTAGGAATCCCATCTAAAAATCATTTATCCTTCCAGAAATACCAGAGAATTAATTCAGATATAAAATGTACTTTTTTATAGCGGAAGAAACCTTTCAGCGAGAACCGTCGAGTTTTTTCTACGGAATATATCCATTCTTTCTTCAATTGCTGACGAATCAACCCTTTCTCAAATAATTATCGATTTAAATCAACTGGAAATTACGCTAACACCATTCACACCTGCCTTATCTGAAATTGGGAGACAATACAGAATATTCCGAGGCTTCAAAACACTTCTCGGCCTACAACTTGAAGAAATCAAGTCCTCAAATTTGATAGGAAATGTAATTCCATATTCTTTGGCTATCCATTTGTTAATTTCCCTTTCTGGAGGGGAAATCCTACATCCACACACTGTAAGAAGTTCATATATTGAATTCATTTCTATTTTCACCGATTAATAATTTATTTTTGGCTCATATAGGCAAATGGATGGTCGATTTCACGCTATTCCAAATGGTTAGACGAGCACCACGGCGAAGAGGAACGGCTCTACCTTCTGAGGAATCCTATAATCCAATATCATAAGTCGGTGACAGACTCTGGACAAACTTCATACTCGAAATATTTTCCTATAATTCATGAGCTCCTTGAGAAAGGTTTAAAGATATCTTAAAGTGTGTATTAAAGTGTATTTTTACAGGTATATGATTGAATTGAATTATTAATAAAGAATTATATGGTCGAGTTCATTCTTTTAATGTGTTCTTATTTGTTTCCAATTTCTATTTGCAGATTCTTGCTATTCCTCGTTTTGCTCCTTTATTTTGTGCTCTCAATTAGTCAAAATGGATGCTAAATAAGGCAGATTTGCTTGTGGTTTACAGTTTATTGCAGTTTCAACTAATGTCTCAATCTGGAAACCATTTAGAGTTTAAGGGGCATCCAGAGAAAGATATGCATCTGCCTTTTGATCACTCATCTGCTCCTCGAATCTACTCTTTTAGGCCGGAAGTACATATCCTCTGTGTTTGTAGGGCTTACGAGATGCAGAGTCGTCCCCTCTCCCCCTACCCTAGCACTATATCCTTTTACACCGAGGTTCATATACCAAGGATTACAAATTTTGGGTAGGTATATCAATGTATATCTACAGTAGGAGAGGGTAAACCAAACCCTAGGGCATTGGCAGCCAGTGTACACACAGGACTAGATCTCTTCGTTAGTTTCATTCTGGTTCGCAGTCGCAAGCCCAAAGATCTTCGACATAATATTTTTACAGCAAGATTCGCAGTCGCAGAAGTAGTGGCTTGTTTAAGGAGGATTGTCAAGAAAAAACCCCATTAGGTTTAAGGAGGTGAGTTAACGAGAATTTACATTTAGGTTGGAAAAGGAGTTAAGTTTTAAGTATTTAACCACCCCTCCCTAGATCCTTTTCTTCTCCTCTGTTAAACCCTTTGTTTTCGGAATAGAAATTGTTTAGGTAAATTGGGATTCGAATTTCTGCACTAAATATTTTATATTTACAAATTCGGGGTTTTTAATTTGATTCATCCTCAGTTTATTTAATTCTTGTGAGATATATTTGATACATATTGATATCAATATCATAACTAAAAGAGTATCTATTCTGAAATTGAATTCTGATTCAATAAATTTAGGAGTACAATTGAATTTTGATTAAATACATCATTTTAAAAATATAATGTCGTAGCACAAAAGATCTTTAACTGATACAAATATTATTTTTAACAAATTAGAGCATTTTTTTATTTATTGACGTTACGTAGAGTTATTGAAAACTCTTAGTATTAGCGCGAGGAAATCTTTTAACTTTAAAGTTAAAAACACCTAACTTAATATTTAATCTAGAGTTATCTAGTTGATACTTGATTCAATTCAAATTGATTTTAAATTATTAGCAAAGAGTAAATTCCCATAAAAATTTTTATAAATAATTCCTAATTGCATTTTATTTTTATTTTAGAGCCTCTTGGGGCGTGAAGGAGCGGAGGGGATAATCGATTCTGAGACTTTTTGAAGATGGAATAATTGGCTCCAGTTGAAAAATCTACGGATTGAGAACTTGAGAGGAGGAGGAGGAGGAAGGAGGAGTGACCTAAATGGAATCTGATACGGTAAGAATTCCATTTTCATTTGTGAATTATTGAGATTTGATTTATTTTTTTTGTAGAGTTTTTTTTGTAGACTCGTTTAGTAATTTAAATAGATTGCATTGCTAAAATTAATACATGAAATAGATGATTTAAATCAGAAATCATAATAAGCATGTTAAAAATTGGTATTTTATATTAGGTATTTTTTCATACGTTTATAGGGTCTTTTCATACATACCTACTAAGGTATTTTAGATTAATGAACAATTTAGCGTTTGACTTTAAATATGCGGAAATGCCAGAAAAAAGAGCTAGGATCACCCACAAAAAATTCCCTAAGTCGGCAAAAGATTAAAGTCGGTTTGCGTTTTCGGGTCAAAGCCATCCTTAAAGCCATCCTTTGTTCATTCACCTTCCCTCTACTCTTGCCGACTGGACATTGATTTCTGAAATGACAAAGTAAATTTCTACAATTCGGCACTTTTACCCTACTTTCAACACCTACAAGGATTTGTTTACTCCGACTTTATGTATTTTTTCTCTTTTTCTCGTTAAAGGAAAGGACCTTTGTGGTTTTGTCCCAAGAAGAAACCTACGGGGACTCTTAAGCTTGCTTACCACAATATGAAAATAGTAGTCTAATAGGTTCAGGCACACACGCTCGTCCAAAACATATTGAGAATCGATGTATGGAAGGATATAGTGAGAGTATGAAGGGCTCCTATTTATAAAACCCATCCGTAAAAGATTTAGGGCTTCTGTGTCCTCACCCAATCCTCTCACTTTTGAAGAGAAGCATGTGCTCAGCGTATAAAGGAATTCCCGGGTTA
>JAAZTK010001901.1:0-12548 GCA_036507255.1 Megalothorax incertus
CAGCCATCAACGGATCAGACGCCACTTCCATCAGGTATTATTCCACTTGACCTTGCATCAAGTTATATACAAGCAGGGTCCTACCCTTCCTTTCAAGGGGGGCAAGGGGGAGGTTATGACTTCAACTCGTACGGATCTACACCCTATAACCCATATCTAATTAATTCGGCAGGGTCTACATCAGCGTACAACACTTATGGAGGTGGGGGCAACTCGTATGGGTCATCTGGAGGTCACGGAGGCTCCGGTGGTGGAGAATACAATACAATAGCCGGCGGGATGCAACTCCTTTCACTTTTATCCGGAAAAATACCCGCTGAATTGCAATCAAACAACAATGGATATGACTTTGATTCGAGTTCCGGGTCATCAAATGTCAATTTGTCACCTTTATTTTCCTCATATGGCTTCGGTGGTGGCGGCACCTACCCACATTACCTTAAACAAAGATCATATCCAACTCAAGACCTACAACCAGCTTTCTCAACGGCGATTCAACGAGTTAAAGATATACCCTTGCCATCTGGAATCAATATCAAAGGCGGATCAAATTCTAAATCTCATAATTACCACCAGAGGGAGCTCGGAAATATTAAAACACAGCAGAGGTCGCCTAAATTTGGCCGGAAATTGGTACTAACGACGAGGAGGGTTGTAAAAGAGGTCAAAGATGACGACGCCAAGATTCAAAAGTCTAATGCGGGTAGGAGGGGGCTAGTATCTGGTTATTATCATTAATTAATTAAGTAAAAAAAGACAAATAAGCTATACTTTTTATACTTTTTTACATTTCTTTTATTTCTCGCTCGGAAATTGTCAATCTTGCCAATAAATTACACATTCACGCTATTCCATTAATGAGCAATTAATGATATTCGGATAAGAAAATATCTATTTTTATAAAATATAAATATATCTTTAATATATCTAATAATTTCCTCATTTTTAATCTTAAATTCTTGAAAAAAAACTATCCTAAATATTAGCAATTATCTTTTTAGCACACTTTCTTTATCATGTACCCTCGCATCTGCACATATTATTAACAATGTATTGTAATACGCAATCGAAATTCATTTAATTTTTTTAATTAAATTCGTAAATTAACATACATACAAGTTAATCCAAAATAAATTAATAATTCTGTTAAATATCATATTATACTTTGTAATATTTCACAAAAAACAACAATATTTATCAAATAATTAATAAACCTATGAGCACTTGACTCTTTTTCTTAACAAAATATATATATTCTACTTATCAATATGATATAATATTTAAATATATTTAAATTATTAAATATCATTTTAATAAGTTAAATTGGTAATGTTTTGAGAGCAGCACTTTTCGAATCAAGCCTATAGTTAAATAGGACTTGAATTCATTGGAATTACTCTATGAGTTAGTTAAATCTAGGCGATATAAATAAGTAGATTAATTAATTAATTCTATTCTAAATTCTAATCCTAAATTCTAGGTTAATTATCTAGTTAATTATAACCCTGAAAAGGTTTCAATTTAGACTTTAAAGATACACTAGGAATAAACGCCATTTGTCTTTTACAATAATCATTTTCGGAATGATATATTAATGGATATGGCACCTTAATAATGATTAATGACCTAGCATCATAGCACTACAATTAAAGATTTAAATGCTTCGAGTTTTGACTTGTTAAATGAATATTTACAAAAGAACTTAAAGGGAAGACCATGCTTTGAAAAAAAGATGAATATCACACCAATCCTCTTAAGGTGTGACCTTGTATCTTCGATTGCATGCCCTTAGAACAAAGATCCCCACTCCAGCAATGACAAGGAGTGCCCCAACCGCGACTCCGATCCATTTCCCGGTGTCAACTTTCTTTAGCTTCCCTAGGAGTTGTTCCTTGATCATTGTCACACCCTCTTCATTATTGGTTGCAGTCTCCTCAAGCCATAGGAGTGGGAAAAGGACATTTGGGACCTTCCTAAAGCCGAGGAATTTATGTGGACGAAGTTGCACGTTGATTTGAACACATTTGCGAAGCTGCATAAAAGATCCCCTGGTCTGGAGGATACAAAAAATGATTTTTCATCAAGAATCTTATTAAAATAATCTTAATATTTATGTAAATGTGATGTAATTACGGGCTCAATGTCAATATAAGTGGCGTGGGTGTCGTAGACAGGCTTAAGACCCTCAACTTCCTCTACCAGACCCGGATCTCCGTTGTAGAAATGAGGGAAAGACATTGCGATTGGTGCTTCTAAAAATCGAGATTTAATATTTAAAAAAACACCACTTTTAAAAGATTGAATTCACCTTTTCTGCAAGCAGATAAGAAATGTGTTCCTCCACGTTGACATCCTGCGTATGGTTCATCCTCTTTATTCTCATCAGGGTATGGACAGAAACATTTATTATCTTCATTAATTTTAGGATCCTCCAGCATGCTTCTTGGGAATGTGAACCGATAGGTGGGGATCCCACGGAATTCCATATCCTTTTCATATGTAAAATATGCTGAGCGACACATCTCCCCAGAAAACACCCGGAGTACACGATCCCGGGTCACAAATGGTGGAAAAAGTGAGCCTGAAATGGAATATACGAATTTAGTTTTAATTTCTTTGATTAAGATAGATCTTACCATCAGATCCATTGATCATATTGCAGGATTCATCGGGCCATAGATCCAGTTTTTCTTTATTCTCCCAAGATATGACTTGCCCGAATTTGGTAGAGTCCCCAACACCCGTGAAAATCTTGAATTGACCTTCATCTGACCCATTTTTCTGGAAAAAATACAAAAAATCATCAAAATTCATCAAAATCAGCATTTTCCGTCTTTTTGTAGCCTAATGATGACGGAGGATTCTTAGAATATTAAATAAGGGTGTGTATTCAAGTTTCAACGGCTCGAATAAGGGCATAAAAATAAGATAAAAATGTTTAGTTAATAAAAAATGGGATATTGATTATCTGCCAAGATGTATATTGACATATACTAGGTATTACTAGTACAATACATGGGTTAGATAGCGATTAGCCTATATTTGCTCATTGGAGGCGATAAGAAATAATTATTTACATCCTCCCTCAAACACTCTTTGTGGCATATTGATTTACAATTAGGCTAAATCTATATACTAAAGTATTTACCGGATAGAAAAATCCAAAAGTCTGATTTTTGAGCATATTCTCGCCCTGAAGTTCCTCAAGGGCGGCAATCATTGGCTGATGGTATCCATGAAATAATAATTCTCCCACAGTCCTCTTGATGAAGAGCGTCTCCTCAAAAGGCTCGATGACTTCAATTGCTGCAGAACGAACGAATGTCATTTTTTTGGACAATTTTTTGGCAACAACCTGCCAAAAAAATTAGGAAAAGTTAAATAAAATGGCCATTTAAAATCTAAAATATGCCTTACCGTTAGAGGAACGTTGAGGAATGTAACGACATCATCTTCAGATCCCGTGGATAAGTCTGGCCGGAAAAAATAGTTGATCCTCTGACGGAATTTGACCTCAGTCTCGTCATCGTTCCATTCAATGTCAAACTTTTTACGCTTTTCTTCGTATACAAAGGGCCCTACCTCCTGAAGGATCGGTTTTTCTCCTTTTGCAATCTATAAAATCATTACAAATAAGATTTTTATATGAATTTCAATACAAAATGAACTCTTACCTCTTTAGGGTTGGTGACATTGAATAGTTTAACCTTGAAGAAGATTTGTATGGGGACGGTTGACCATTTGACAAAGGTTTTGGTTCCATTTTTGATTTGAACTTGCTGAAATTTTAAGAAAAATTCATTTTAAGTCATATTTTCATAGACCAAATCGTATAGAATTAAAAATACAAATCATTAGCCATCTTCCCAAGCCTTTGAAGCGTCTAAGACATTTAGGAGGTCACATGAATAGCCTCCAAATGGAAGAAAAAAAGATAATAAAAGAATGGGTCGGATTTAAATGTGTCTGGAGAAATAGATACGCATATTCTGTGTAGTAAGGCCATATTTTTAATGAAATTGGAGACTGATTTTTACGATTAATGATTAATCCAATAGACCAATTTCCTGCTTAAAACACATACCCTGATTTGCTCCAAATGTATTCAATAGAAATCAATATAATCAGCCAGATAAAAATGTTTTTAAAAAGTTACAAAGTGCACAATTCATCGTTTATCGAATCCTGATGCATTTTTACCTAAATTTCATTGCATAAGCTATTCCAGAACGACCTTTAGAATGTTAGCACTTTGAAGTTTAACCCGTACCTAATTAATACAATTTATTAGCTCGATGACAGGACACTTGACTCGAGATCATGATGAGTTATTACATAATTTTGTACTAATAATTCCAAAAGTCATAATGTTTTATTGCCCGCAATTAATTCTAGATTATCTGACTTGAGCGAAATGATCATTCTCAAGATAGCGAAATTAATTTTAACTTTAAGGGCAAGATAAATATATTTGCAAGATGTCAAGATCCAAATTGGCGGCGCCAAAAAGGTTATCAAAATGAATAAAAATGATTTCCCAATTCAATGCATTAGTCCGGTTCAAACGGGGATCAATATTATGATAGATATGTTGATAAATGAATAATTTAATTGAAAGGCCTACAATATGTTGAGTGAGATTTTGTTAACCAACATCTGTATTCTAAAAATATGCCTATATCAGAGTAGTATTAAGGGTCTGCTCACAGTCTGGTTTACATAAAATGATAAATGTTAAAAGCCTCATTTTTTACGACTCACTTTTCCACGGACTTGTCCTACTATTGGCCTATATTCACGAAGGATTAGGTATTTATTGAATGCTATAGGTCTGGAAATAAAGTGTTTTTAAAAAAGTGTTGTGGGAATGAATCTGGAGCAAATTGGATGGCCCTGGATTAAATGATAAATTGATAATTTGTAAATTCAAACACATTGGAGGCTTATCTCGCTTTGAAAAGAGACTCGAATTTCTTCCAAGAGATAAATATGATATTAATTAAAAGCTATCTTAAAAGGTACAAGTTTAAGGTCAACCCGGGTAAGCTCCTTTGTGAACTTGGAGGCTTTTAAGAAAGTCACACCACCCTTTTATTAAACGAAAAAGAGTTTGGACATGTTTTCAAATGCGTAATTCCATTGTAGGCCTAATGGATAAATTGTTATTGAAATGATGACTATTTAAAAACATGCGTAATTTCTTTTTAAGTGACAATAATTTAAATTGACAGTTTACCACTTTGTCATCAAATGTCCAATTATCGGATTTCTAACATGTACTTTTTTACAGGCGGCGACTGACCTCACTTTAAACACCACTAATTATGTAAAAATATGCGGAAAAATTTGCTTACCTCTTCAATCTTCTTTTGGACAGCATTTGGGACAATAACCCACCCGATGACGATGGAAATGATTCCGACAGCAAGACCGGAAATTACTAAAATCCACGGCAGTTTCTGCATTTTTTTAGTGGCGAGTTTTTTGAGAACTGGAAGAACTTCAAGAACACCCTCGGGGGCCGGGGGTAGCCGGTGTCAACAATGAAAAGGTCAAACAAAGGTCAAATTGTTCGGATCAGTCTTGTTTTAATTAAAATAAGTCACTTTTAATTGTTGGAGTGGTCCACAAAATTTGGTGCAAATTCAAAAAAAAATCGGTGGGAAATTCGCGCGAAATAGCCGGATTTTGGGGGGTGTCGGGGGGTGTCGAGAAGGGGCTCTTGATGGCCAAATATTGACGAACTAATTAGAAAAGTAGAAAAATAAATTATTAATTAATTCCGGAGGATGTGGGTCTCTCGTGGCCCCTTTGGATGTGTACTGATGAGTAAAATTTAGCTTATTGGTGGTAGGGGAGGAACTTATTCATATATGCCCATATAGTTTGTATGAGTATAGGGTTACACGATCAGAATTAGACACATCTGAGAGTCTCTACTTATATATTAATAATTCCCAGCTCTCTCCCTATTAAACTCGTAGTATTTAAAAAGGATATTTGTTCGAATGTACATTTACACATGGACTGGAGAAGATAAGAGTCATAAACGCCGGAGTACATTGCATTGGGGAGGATTAAAAATATTGTATTAAATGGCCCGATTTTATTCCTATATCTCCTAGCTTAGCTCTTATTGTCTCTTATTGATAAGGATGATAAGACTACCAGGCTATTTGTTTGATCCCGAGATATATTTGTATAAAATGGACTTATAGAAGTAGTCTGGAATTTTATTTACAATTTTATGAGAGATATATCTGCATTTAAACAAAAAGATTCAGGATAAAACGATACTAAGCTGCCTATATTTTTTTAAATGCTCGGGATTTGTTAAATATTTTGCAAATGGATTAATTAATTTGAATGGAATTGAGTAAATTGCATGGCCTGGGTTTGAATTTATAGCTCGAGGCTGCGAGATAACCCTCCGTAGCAAATCCGAAATCTCAATTCCCAATTCCTAAGCTAAGCTCTAACGCAAAGAACCAGCTTAACTGTACCCCTGATGGGGGAATCCCTTTGAAATTGGTTCCCTTATATGGCAATCAGGGTCACTAATTCCAAATTTCCTTTAAGATTTTCGATCCACCTCGATGTGGGCTTGGGAAAACATTGGGAATTTATTTTTGGGCAAAATTTCAAAGTTTTTGGGTTTTTATTTTAAAAAATTATGCTGATTTTTACCAATTAGGGATATGCAGTTCGGAATATTCGTAATGTTCTAATGTAGGTAATTTAAATAGTGATTTATTTATATTAAACTGCGTGCACCCATATTGTATCGTTGTATGTATTCATATTATACGAGACGAGAATCTGAATTTGTATCTATATTTGCAAAGTTTACACTTGAAACTTGTATTTATATTTTATACGACACTAGAGTTAGACTATTTCCACGTATTTGATATCAACTTGACCGCATTTTCCACTAATTGCGGCTTGATATGATGCACACAATATGCACAGGGTTAAGTAACTTACACTTGAGACACTTGAAGCAAAGACAAAGGCAAGGTCAAGGGTCATACTCTCGTACTAAACTCACAAATTGAGGAAAAAACACCAATCTACCCCAAAAGCAGGCTGTTTTTCACACCAATAGCACCGGAAATGACTAATCCCGACGGTTGGATCCATTCTCCATATGGAATAACTCTTAAAACTAATCTATTGGCACTCGTTAATAATAGAAATTAGTATGTATGATTGTTCTTTATGCAAATATCCGTCTGTTTTCATCTCGGTATGAGCAACATTTCCCTCAGTAAACATTTTTTTCAACTTTCCAAGAATAGAATCCCGGGTATATGCGTATTTCGGGAACTTCCACCTACCTACTGCATAGGTTGATGACCTTTAAGATCTTCCCGAGTGCCAAAACAAGGTTGCCTTCCCGACTGGTCACTTTCCCACGATGTCCAAGGCTGACTCAAGACTCGGTTAATGATTTTAATGGTTATGTTTATAAATTTTCAGCTTATTCCGCACTTTTTTTTGCTCGATGAATTTGCAATAATAGCAAAAATGAATCACAAGATTCGAGAGTCATAAGATGAAATGATTCATTTTACAGCATGGGACATGGACTTGGACTTTTTTGATGAGTAAACAGTGATCCTAATCTTTCCAAGTCATTAACTTTGGATGGCGATCAGTCAAAGTCCTCAAGTTTCAATTAAGCTAATTGAGATTTAAGTATATTTTTCTAATATTGGTAGGATAAACTAGTTTAGAGTTAGTTTTAATTTGTAATCGATGAGGATTGCGGAAGCAACATGCTTTAAACTTTCTATATAAAGTCTGGACCTGTCTGGACATAAAATTTAAGGATTTTTTAAATAGGATGCTCCTAGTTTATGCATATTTGACACGGGCAATTGGCTAAAGTGTCCAAAAAACGTTTGTACGATGGCATTTTAGGTTAAAAACTTAAAATGCTTTAAAATATGTATATCTAAACCATTTTAGAGCATAAAATGCTTCAAAGTAAACTGAAGTAATTAATATAAAATCATGTTTTCAGACAAAAAATTGCAAAATCATCCAGATTCAGAAGATTTTGCAAATTTACGAATTCCACAAGTGTCGGATCGAGTTACCCCAACCTCTTGCAATCCAATCGATATTTGAGAAAGCTTTAAAGGACGACCTTGGGTCTCGTGAGGGAATTCGGGATGTCTGCCAAATCGGATCAGCCGGGAAATATTCCACTGACTTTCGTCATTTATTTTTCTTCGAATTCTAACTTGTTTATTCTTATTTTTATTAACCAAAAATAATTAAAAATGAGTTTCCCCAATCTTTCTCCACTTGGAAATGGAACTATCCGATCACAAAGGTCAAATTCTCTGCCGGATGGCCCATTTTTTGACATATCTGACCTTGAGGAGATCTCTGGAGTCATTGACAAAGATACCTTTTCATCACATCCACTCCTTAACCAAACCCTTGGGTCAAAAGACAATAATTTGGAATCAAATGGCCTTAATAATAACGAGGAAAAGGGTGAGGGGAAAGTCAAGAAGAAGAGGAGATATATTGGGATACTTTTGGCACTTATGTAAGTTCTAAAATCATTTTAAATACAAATGCAATGTCAATTAAAATTTCCAGATCGAGTTTGGCATTTTCAATCGCAACTTTATTAGTCAAAATGTTAATACATTATGATCCATTTTCAATCGCAACCTGGCGATTTCAGGTATGATTTTAAATTTTTTGCAAAATTGTCTGGAATTCCCGGATTGTCATTTTTATTTTTTAGGGTATTCTTTGGCCATCCATACCGATCGTTATTTATGCAATATTCAAAGAAAAGAAACCAGTATTCAGCTCAATATGGCCCCTGACTTTACCCGAGAAGCGAAAAACATTTTTCATACTTTGGGTAAAATTTCGCAATTTTGGCGCAATTTGCCAATTTCCAAAATTGACATTTTTTTTCTTAAAATTCTAGCTTAGAGGATTCAGCGGATGTACGGCCGTGTGTTTTTCTTATGTAGCCCTCAAGTACCTAACTTTGGTAAATTTTAGATTTTTCCTTTCAAAAAAATCCTGAAAATTTATGAATTTTTTAAAAAAATTTCTCAGGCTGATTGCTCCGTGATCGTATTTTCGACACCTGTTTTTGTATCATTAGTTGCTCACGTTGTCCTCGGGGAAAAATGTGAAATTTTCCCAATTTTCACCGCAATTTTGGTAAGAAAATTCGGAATTTTCTGAAAATTTTCCAATTTTTCAATTTTGGCCAGAATCATATATCTTATCCCGTACCCTCCTTTCTAGACTTTTCTTGGCGTCTTTATCATTGCTCGACCCACCTTCCTCACGCAAGAAAAGGAGATGAATATGGACACTTTGGTATAAAAAAATTCGCAAATTTTTAGCCAAGTTGCAAATTAAAAAATTCGCATATTTTTTTAGATTGGAACAAGCCTCGCAATGGGTGCAATGTGTTGTGCGACAGCCACCTTTGTAATCCTGAGATATCTTCGCAAAATGCATTATGCTCTCATTTCCGGCTACTTTGGACTATGGGGTACAATAGAATGTGTTATTTTGGCCCTGATTTTTGGTCAACTTCAACTTCCGGGTAATCTGAGGGATTGGATATATGCTAGCATTACGGCCCTATTTACCTTCATTGGGCAAACCCTTTTTACCACGAGTCTGAAGGTACATTTTTAAAAAAATATTTAAAATCTAATTTAAATTTTAAATATGAAATTATATTCAGTTTGAACAAGCATCCGTAATTAGCGTCGTCCGAACATTTGATGTCCTATTCGCCTTTATTCTCCAAATGATATTCTTAGGCGAATATCCGGATATATTTAGGTGATAATCTAATTATTTATAATCGAAATAAGGTACTAATTATTTTTTTGGCTATATAGCTTGATTGGCGGCAGTATTGTTGTATTTGGGGTCCTATTTCTAGCTTTCCGAAAATGGTTGGCATCAAGAGATGAGGAGTCTCCGCTTAGGAAATCATTGGCGTTCCTACTGAAATGAAAGTCTGATGAAAAAACAATAATTAATTATAGTTATTAATTAAATCAATGTGTAATTAAATTATTTTATAGAGAAATCCAGAGTATTTTTGTAGATTTATAGATTTAATTTCAAGGTGTACCTACATTTTATTGTTTTACATCACACTTGCCAATCAAATAATTACAATCTTGTCAATAAAGTGCAAGTAATTTATCAAATTTACTGGCTAAAACCATTCTAATTGCGAATTTGGTGAATATGCCAATTGTTTAACCGGAAATCGCTTTTATGACTCTATGAGGTATATGGCTGGCCGTAGACGCCTCTTCCGTAGCCATTGTTGGTATTTGAAATGTGTGGAGAACCAGGGCTAATATCGAGGTTATTCGCATTTCGGTTGAGTTCTAAAATTTATTTTAAAAAATTAAAATTGGAGGTAGGAAACCCCCCGCCAATATTATTAATTATTATTTACCATCAACTGTCCTCAGATCAACTCGGACATAGTTGCCAATCTCTCCATCATCCTCAGGGACGTTACATTGATTATATCCCTGCATTCGACACAATTTGGCTTGACATCTCCCTATAGGGGTCAAAGGTTAAATTTTAAACTAAAATTTATTAGATTTTAAAGCATTTACCCCACGGGTATAGGTGATAGGTTTGGCATTGATGCACGGTTTGAGGCTTGGGGGCCTGCAAAAAAGGTCAAAGGTCAATCGAGGTCAAAAATCAGGTCATTGAGAATTGTAAACTTACCCAAAACTGTCGATGATGATCTGAAATATTTATTTAAATTAAAATCCGTCAAAAATCAAAATTGATGTCAACGCACTTACCGTAACATGCGCTCAACGCAAAATCCAAATGATCCTTTGGAGCACAATGGTTCTCGACTTTTTTCAGAATACTTGATTTTGTGGGGAATGTCATCAGCCTAAGGTCATATAAAATTATAAGAAAAAGCCGATTTAATTTCATTAAACTTTAGGAATTGCCATAATGTCATTGACTGACCTCACAAAAGGGTCGCATTGCATTCGGATCTCTGATGGCGTTTTCTAAAAAAAAATGCCACAAAATGATGTCTTTTAATTAAATCCTAATTAAAAAGATCACCGATCCAGCTGAGGAATTGGAGACTGATGGACTCAAGTTTGGAAAGGGCACATTGCAATAGCCTCGATTAAACATGGACATCTTTTCACGGTCGGTGGTCACTGAGAATTTAGACTTTTAGGAATATTTTTAAGTAGAACTTGAGGACTTTCAAGGAATCTACTGGAATCTGTAAGAAATGGAACATTTTTCTGGACATTCACCGGAAGCCATGGCCTGGAAAATTATTGATCAAATAAATTAAGCTTAAAATGCCCCAAAGAAAGAATTTGAAAATTCTGTTGACATCATCGACGACAATGGTCTCAGGAGGCTATGTACCAGACATATGTCACGAGGGTGGAATGTGCTTCTGTTTGTCCAATGTCTAATCTCCGGATTAATTATATATTGAATTTATTGACACTTTCACAATCAGTTTTAAGTCTTAAAGATGACACATTTATTTACACAAACTATTGTCCTTGTGACATCAACTGCTGGACTATTTGCATCATTTGATCATATTATTTCAATCGCTTAATTAAATAAATGCTATGTGACATTGTCCATTAATTTTAAATTGACACAAAGTCCATGAAGGAGACCTTGCATTGAGGAAGTGTCTCAAAATACCTCAGATTAGATCTGAGAATCCTCAAGAGAGCTAGAGGGTGGCAACCACAAACAGATGGTATTTTGATAACTATTTTTAAAAAAGTCAGTTAAAAATTAAATTAAGTCGCAAAAACCTCTTGTTTTTAATTAAGAAATTAAAATTTATTTAGCCATGAAAGTGTCCTCATACTGGCGGTGACATGGTGCCTTCGAAGAATCCTCCAGGACTTGTCACAAAATGCTAAAATTCAAGTTTAAATCAATCTCTATTTATTTGTTAATTTAATTGTTCATTTTAATTGCGAATTACGCCCATTTTTGCCCAACAACCTCTCGGCCATCATCAGTGACCATCACAGACCATGAGTTTATAAAAAGTGACGTTAATTAATTGCCCAAGGTTGGTTTAATTTGCCAGACTGCTGTCAGACTGATTTTTTTGGCCGTTTTTGAGGATCTGATTTCCGTTTTGTGATAAATTCATATCGTCAACAATGGCAGAGGACACTGAAGACCTCCTGGGAGGTTCCTCTCAAGACCAAGATGACGTGACCTTTTCCAAGGGCTGCGGCTACCACTTTTGCCACCCAAAGTCGTCCATTCATCGGTTCATTGTCCTCATCTTTATGTGCTTCCTCGGATTTGGTATTTTTTTTTGCTAATTTAAGCTAATTAATACAATTATAATTAAATCATTTTAATTGAACAGGGTCATATTTCTGCTATGATACACCTGGAGCACTCCAGGATAATTTTATACAAGACATGGACATCACGACCTCCCAATTTGCACAACTTTACTCCTGGTACTCTTGGCCAAATGTCAT
>JAAZTK010001902.1:0-12545 GCA_036507255.1 Megalothorax incertus
CACATCTTCAAATTTAATAACCTCGCCACACACATTGCGAGGGGCCATCATCGGTTTTATGGGTGTTGGACTCCAATGGAGGGGGAACAATGCGAGTGATTTACATACTTTTTGGCATCTCCTCCCCATCTACAAGGCATATGATCTTGAACAATCTAACACTCACTCATTGCCAATTTTTAATTAAAAACATTGGGTTTCACTGAGAGAAACCCTCCTCACAAGGGTTGTTTTTCCTCCTATAAGACAATACCTACTAGTAGTATTAGGATATAAGCGGAATGCACCTGTATTTGAGGCGGAGGAAGGCACTCAACTCGAGTTCCAACATCAACCTGGGATCTAAAAGTAGATTCCGCCTTAAGCTCTTTCATTTCAACAATACCAAAGCCTGGAAATGCTCGCATACGAGAGTTACAAAGCTAAACCAAAGGGGCAAACAATGTGAGAGTGAAAAAACTAGGATTCCAGCCATAATCGAAGCTCCAGCTCATTCCAAGTGCCTATTTATTGTTCGTTTATCTCATCCGATCCGAGCTCAGATATAATTCTATCCGATTATTATCCGTGGGCTTTTAATTGATCCGAACCAGAACGGATTGGGAACTATGCTCCAAAAAGGAGCCTCAAGATTGATTGGATCTTGAAGATAATGCTTTAAACATACATCTTATACGATAAAAGTCAATTAATCTTGAAATCAAAGGGTTTGAACTTGAAGGAAGGGGAAATGCTATAATCTCAATCCCCGTGAATTTAAATGGGACTTTCATCTAGTTATTTGCAGATAGGGTTTTATCCACATCCTTTGTAGATACTTCTCGAGTGCAACTGTACTCACTACGACTCTCGAGTTAACACTTAAGATCCCTTGGAAGGCTGAGGATTGAGGTGGTCAATGTGGCGACTCTGGTATAGGCCTATTAAAGGGCTCTGATTTGGATTCTTAAGAGTTTTGGTGGTTGAGAGCCGATGGTGGCGAAGATAGCAGCCACTCTTTTTGTCTTTGACTCTCCGTGGACTTAGCTGCAGAGGTAAAACGCCCTCAGGATACAAATCCCAGAGAATTGTTAAGAAGGTCCTCACCGTAAGTCTATCTCTACCTCTACAGCTCCTCCTTTTCAAAGTACAATATATAGGCTTCTAAAGTGGGATATAGCCATCCGTTTCAACTACCTGCGAGGAGAGTTCCTCAGGAGGCTGAGATCCAGTGGTAGGGGATGAATAGATCTTAAGCAGTGAGGAGAAGGTACTTTTCTAAATTCAAATTCAAACAGTTTGGGTCAGGTGTGCTCCCACATCGCACGTATACCTCCTACCTCTCTCCTGAGGAATTGTTTAATCCTATTTAATTAGTGTACAATTCCTCGAAATCCTATTTCCGGTCAAAACACGTGTACAAATCCATACGCTAATAGCTCATTCAGTTCCAATCCAAATCCCAATAGGAAATCATTGGGGGAGCGGTTGGAACGTGCTCCAAAAGTTCTCCAATTCGTGATTGAGAAATTAGCGAGGATTCCACTTATTGGCCGTTTGTTTGTGAATTGTTTGGATTGAATCCTCACGAGTATTGCTCGCCTAGTATGGAGGATATGTGATTAAAAAGTGCAATTGTTTAAAGTTGCGGATAATTGGGAAGTGTCGGAACTTGAGGCTCCCGACACCCGCTACCCGAGACTCCTCATGAGATGGCTACAATAGGATTTAGTAAAGTGTTCATTCTGGTAAGGTCATCTTGGTGGGTTAAAGGATCAATTTAGCTAATCTTAATTAAATTCTTAGGACAAATACTTCAACGAACTCCAAAAGTATTGGGAGACTGAGAAAAAGCTTCAAGGGATGCATGGGGAAGGTAATGTTGAATACTTCAATAGTTTGGCCATTCCGAGACCCAATTTTTGGGGAAAGTGTAGATTTTTATCGTGTTTTTGCAATCTTTTGCCATCAAATATTTCAAATGGAGTCTGTCAAAGGTATTAGATAATAAAAGACCGATGTCTGTTAGTGTTTGAGCAATTGATTTACGGTGGACAAGTACAGAAAAAAGTACCTTTAGATTCGTCTGAGAACTCGAGTGCTAATTGCACTTTTTATTAGCACAACTCAGGTACCTACTATACTCTCAGTCGGCCAGAGTCTGGCTCCAAAAGCTCCAAATGAGGACTTTAAAGTTTTAAATCCGCCGACTTCACATTCACCCCTTTATGGAGTTTAATAAGCATTTTTTACCCCTTCTCGCTTTCAAATTAAGAGCAATAATCTCCTCCTCCTCCACCTTGGCTGGGCGAGGCGGAGGGGATCGTGAGAAGAGTAACTAAAATTCAGTAATTTATTGCAAACTTACGCACTCTCCTCATTTCGCACCTAAGACGCTATTTCTCACAACTCACACCCAAAGATCCCTATACTTTACGAAGTATAAGGAGGTTACAAACCTGAATTGGTGCTTAAAAAGAGTGGGATCCGTTGCCGCAAATTGACAAATCCTGTTTATGATTTCAAAGATTGATAATATTCCCAATTGGAGGATTGTTTTTCAAGCACATACTACTTGCAGGCACACAAATGGCTTTATCCTTGTTAATGTCAATCCCCCTATGCTAAATAAGCTGGCTGTTAGCTCATTATTGTCTCTAGCTAGTTGAGCTAAGAGTTTGAGCCTCGTTAAAGGAGTATTAGCAATTTAGCATTAATATTCTTGTGTTCATGTTCTTGGCTCTGGTCCAAGAGTCAGTTCTAGTTCATCTGCAAATTTGATGAATATGAATCAGGTATTTTGCATTGAGAGGAACGAGATCTCCTCACAAATGCCCATCATCAGCCGCCTAAATCTGTGTAGTTCAAAGGAAATATACAATTGAGGGTATGCTAGTTCATCTGCATCATCTTTGTACAATAAGTAGACCTGTCTGACTTTTTATTAAAAGTTTTTCTCAGGCCCTTCAAAATTTAACTCTGACTTTAAGTTCAAGTTTGGTAGGTGCACCTCGGAGTTGGTAAATTTGACATGAGATTCTGAGGGTTGAAAAAGAGAAACAAATTAAGATTCCTCAACAATCTCCTCTACCTTCATAAGGTAGGTAAGAGCTACTTAATGTACCTTCAACTGTCTGGCTCGGGTAATTGTTGGAGAGCAAGTATTTTTTCTCCCATGTAGATTTGGATGGGAATGCTTACAAATTAAATGCGAGCCGAGGGCAGTGTGAGTACGTAGGTTCTCCGTTTAAATCCAGTTAAAAAAGAGATATATTGCAGGTCGAGGTCAATCAAAGTTCCTTTGAATTTAAGGGGCTTTGAATTAAGAGGGATTCATTATTCGGATCATGCTCCATCATAAGTACTATCGTATGTTATTTGCATGTGCTGTTATAAAAAGTAGTTTTGAACGAGGAATGATATCATCTTTTTCAAGAGATCTGCCATATTATTGTACAAAGGTAGCCCTTGAGGTTCTTCCGAGTTTTAAAAGATTCTTCAAGAAAAATATGCTCAAATTCACGCCCATTCAGTCGTCTCCGGTTCGGGGTTGAATTTGAATTAGTTGAGGAGAGGTAAATACATTGGTTCGGGGTCGGTGGATGAATGGTTGGATGGTGCAATAAAGCGAGCCGAGACCCCATGAGCCGTTTTTGAGGACCCCAGCCTTTGTCACGCCGATATTCTCCGGACTATTAGCTCCCAATGGCCAAATACATATCATTTTTATGTATTTGTGTTCTCCAAAAGGACTCTGCCCTTTGGACCCTAGAGGAATGGGTACTTGAACCGACTTTCTCTTACACCTCCCCCATCCTCCACGGCCATTACATTTCCATGCTTAATTTCAGCATTCAAAATATTATACAAATTTACAAATCCCACCCAAATAACCCTCCCCAAAACGATACCAAATCCTCTGTAAACCTCGTTGCATCTCTCAATGTGATTTTATATAAATCTCAGTACATTTCATTGCATTTCATTAAAATTTCAAGTTATTTGAGAGATTAATCTATTCTTTATTAAATGCAATCCTCTAATCCTTCATATCCTGTAATTTGGGGATATCTTTAGAGCTTTTTAGAGCTCCTCGAATGTACCATTGAAGTTTTGAAGGTACTTTCTTGGAATTGGACCTTTTTCGAAGCTTTTTTTTGGTTTTTCATCCCCAAATCCACATGTTTTTGAAATGAGCTCAACAAATTATAGCTTGTTACCGTTGAAAGATATAATTCACTTATTCCTCACAAAATTTTAAAAGGTAGATCCTTAAATGTAAGCACATATATCCTACAATACGGGCAAAAGTATACAGAAAACATATACAAACTCAATTGTTAAGGTCAGGTATTACTTTTCCTCAATCCCTCCTCACTGCTCAGTCAAATAAGGGTCTTTGCTGGTTCTTAAAGACTCTCTAAACACCTCCCCAAGGCGAAGGACCATTTGTACCTGTGCTTTGGGTCTGGCCACCACCGCCTCAGGACTCGCTCTCGGATCCTCCACCTGTGCCATCCCCCTATACACACTCTATACCCTTAAGGCTCCTTTATAGGGAGGATGAGGATGAATCCAGTTGAAGAAATGACCAGTTGAAATGAATTTGAGCCCTTAAAGGAGCTTGAGGGCCACTCCTCTTATATACTCCTATACACTGTGGATGAATAATACAATCCGTGGCTCCTTCATCATCTCTCTCTCTCCTCTTGAGTTCTTTTTATGTTTAATATTACTCCTCAGTTTTATATTCATTTGCCGACTAACATCCCATCCCATCTTTCCCTTTGCTTAGCTTTGAGAAACCATTTCTCTCTGTCTTGAAGAGATGAGGATTTCGGCTTCTGAGTCATCCTCCAACCCCTAGAAAGCCCTCTTGAGCCCTTGGCTTAATATAATAAATACAGTACACACACACCTTAGAACAGTCAGTCGAGGATTCCTTCCTTCCTTGACCCTTAGCCTTAACTTGTACCATCCTTTTGTTCTTCTTGAGCCTACTCTTGAGTAGACCAGCATTTGTATGCATGCGGGAGCTTGCTCCTCGGACTGATCCTTGTCATTCCTTGGCGGTTTATTACTCGGACGATGAGTGCAACCAGAGGAGATCGATGATACACTCAAAACCATTAAATTCTTACCATAAAAACGCCCCCAAAACTCTTCCTCCTCCTTCACCTTAAGACTTTAAAGTTTTGCTCAACTTGGGCCATTTCATAAATTCACTAAATTAGTCTAGTTTCAAAGTTAAGCGTTTAACCTTTGCGTTGCTGAAGGTAGAACAAGTAGGCAGATGAGTCGTGCGAGAATGCAAGTGTCTTCACAACTTGTATCCCTATTCCACTACACTCTACACTTTAAGGGTATAGTGCGTTCAACTTTTTAAGTCTCTCCTCCGACTCGGCCTACAATATCAGTATATGCCATTCCTATTTGTAAATGCAGTCGAATTGGAGGAGTGCAGAGTCCTCCTCAAGCCCAAGAAATGTCCCTAATCCAATCTCTCCCGATCTCGTCTCATCTTCCAAAGGCCGTCTTCAAAAAACGAGTTCTAAATTGGGAGTTGAACAGCTCCAGCCCCATGTACTGCAATTGGTTGAGAGGTTTTTTGCTCTGAGAATGACAGGAGAAACTCTACTATAGAGTACAGGTTGAGTCGGAGTCTCCCTGTAATCTCGGGCTGCCTTCCCTGTCCATCCCCCTCAAGTTGTGGCCGATGATACACCCACCCGATAGGAAACAATACACTATTAGGAGAGTTGGAACAAGTCCTCCATGTTCCTCATGGGTAGCTTACAACGGGGGTGAAGGTACAAAGACACTCGAGAGGATTGCCGATTTACCATCCCGAGATCTTACCAAGCTCTTCGAAACCTTTAAGTTTTTCGAAAGATCCTTTGAGGTCTAATGATGGCCGGGGTTGGTTGGTAAATGAAAAAGTCATTGGGGGAAACAAATCAAGGGTTTGGGGTTTAGATCTTTAGACCTGTTGATTCTAAGGATAGCCCTTTGAGGCTTACACTTACCAATACTCCCTACTTTACACTTACGGGCAATTTAGGGAGCTTTAAAAAAGGAAAGGATTCGAAGGAAGAGATCTCTTTTTGTTCCAAGTGGGTAGGTAATAAAGAATAGGGTAGTTAGAAAGCTAGGGCCAGGGGAGACCCTAAAGTTGGCCACTCGACTCTCTCGTACTATTTAAGTAAGCACTTGAAGAGACTTAAGGAGAGACCACCCACAAACTAAAAATCTCATCTAAATTGGTTTTGGCTTGATGGCTTATCACTCTTTACATATACAATACTACTCTCATGTCATCTCTCATGTATGTGGATAAGTTTACACCCTTGCCAATTGCTATTTCTGCAATCATTGGATCCTTCCAAACCACAATACTTCTCTAGCCATCAATTGGAATGCATTTAGATTTAGGATTTGTTAAAGTGTAGGAGGAGGAGGAGGAGGAGGAGGAAAGTGTTTGGATTCTAATGATTATCTAATTTTCAGGTTGGTTGCACTTCCTATACCAAGTATTGTAGTTGTAGGTAGTATTGTAAAGAGTTATTTCTAACCACATTGCAGTAGTGTGAATACCACACTTGCTCGGTTAGGTATCTTATCTCGTTGAGCCACCTACTGAGACTCGACACTAAAAAAAAGACTATTCAATTCAGCCCGTTAACTCCCTAGCCCCACGAAGGGATTTTGGATTTGGATTCTTTTGGGTCTTGCAGTTTTTGGAGGTGTCCGGAGGATTCAAGTTCAAATGGGTTGAAGTATTGAATCATTTTGAGAAATGCAAAGATTAAAAGTTAAATGGCAAATATTGATTGACCATGAGGCTAAAATTAAAAATAAAGTTAGGTGCTAAATACGTATCCAACCTAAAGGCTCACTTTAAAAAGGCCCATTTCATAAAGGCCCACTGCTAAATGCCCATTTTGAAAATATCCACCTGATTTCCGGTTCACTCCAAGCATGTCGATGGTTATTTGAAGAAGATAACTCATAAAGGGGGTTTTTTCAACCAATTACCATCAATATTTCTTGGTCCACCCGCTCAACCTGGATAAAGTAAGGTGGATATTTTGCAAAGTGGGCCTTTATGAAATGGGCCTTTTTAAAGTGGGCCTTTAGCTCTACATTCGCTAAATAAATCATAATTGGGAATTTTTAAATTATTTCAAAATGCTATATTGGAGTGTACCTACTTCTCAATCTGCCTTAATTCTGGATTCAGGCAGGTATTGTAATTCTTATTTTAATTGATTAGATGTGGAGGAGAGTGTCCCGAGAACGTGTTGAATAAATAAATAAATGTATTCGGCCAATGGGTTTTGCATTTGGGAAATCAGCGAGAGCTCTTTGGCCATGTCCATGTCCTTGGCCATGTCCAGGCTCCTTGGCCACATCCAGGGCAAGGAGCCCGTGGATTGCGTGCTGGAACTTGTTCACAGCTTGAATCTCCCTTGATTTATAGGTGAATGGACCTGGAGGATCTTTTATCATTAGATGATTTCGAAAATCAATGCAGAATAAATTTGGATAGTATTTAATTCCATCTCATATTTCCTTACCTGAAAAAGTGAATTTTTATAAAAATTAGATGAGGAATCTCCTCTTGCTTTTGAGAAATGATACAAAATGATACGGACCCAATATATCTATCTATCCATCTAAGCTACGTAAGTATGTGTACAATTGTACGCAATTCTATATTCAATGCAATCCTCTCTGGATTGCACCTGGATAAAGAAATATCAGTAGTAGGTATAATACCATTAATTAATTAAATTAGTAAGGTTAATCAAGAGTGGTTAGGTATACTGCTAACAAAGTATGTAGTAATTAACATGGGGAGTTGAACTTGGGTGCTCTAAACTTCCAATAGCAAACTCCATTTGCAGGAGTAGGTACGTGAGTAAATTGACAATGTATTCGAGAGTATGTATCTGCATATTACTACTATACTAGGTACGAGGTAAATGAGGATTAAAATTCAAAACTCACTCTTTCAGACTACCTAATCCTAAGTAAATGCAAGAGGCAGGCCATTCTTTTGTTGTGGTTTGTGGGGGCTCCTGAGACCATTTTTCAAGGGGTGAGAATTGCAAACAGGGGCCATACAGTAATCTATAGCTAGCTAGGAAGATGTTTTGCATATGAATTGATTCATTTTTAGATTTGGGGGGATCTTCACCACTCCCCCATTCCTCCTCATAAACACATCCACTTTTCGGGAGATTATTTAAATGGTTGAGGAGGAAGGGGAGCATTAGTATGTCCTCCGAGTAATCCTATCTCCTTTGCGATCATAAGCTGGTTAAGTAGCAAAGAGAATCAAGGAGCCGTTAATTGATGAGAGACGAGAGAGGTTTTGGAATTTTTTGAGAGATTTCAAAAGAGCTTTCTTCAACAGTTTAAACTTCAAATGTTCCTCTGAACTGGATTCTGACTCTTCACCCTGGCCCTATTATGATTATTTTATTGTTTCTCTCAAGAGTACCTACACGAGTACAAGTGGAGATTATAAGCAAGTTTTGCACCTGAATAATCATTATTTGTTCAAAGGGGGTGGGTTCGGGGAGAAGAGTCATTTTTTGCTACCTTCGTCTTTGCACCCTCTCAGCCTCCACCACTCGCAACTCGGCTCTTTTTATGCCCATTTTTATTGTGGTGGCTTTTACGAGTTTTTAATTATAGAAATACATGGACCAGTCCCTATAATTATCCACCAAGTGCAAGTTGAGACTTGGAAGGCGTCGAAACTCGTGAAGGGATCCAATATACTCGACATAGGGATAACAAATGGGTTCAAACCTGAGAAAGTATCTCGTTTTTAATAAGCTAAATAAACATGACTGAGGATTTGGGCATTTGGCAAATTGGGTTTTCATTTACAAGCTGTTGGAGCTTGCAAATTGGGCTCTGTCCATCAAGTATTATCTGTGGATTGGAGTAAATGTGATCAAATCAATTGATCTTGTTAAATCAACACGATTTACACGATTTTGTATCGGATTTACAAAATTCTACAGCCTAAATCTCATTTGAAAGAAATGCTTGCGAAATTCACAATAATTTTTTGTTAATAGATTGATGATTCTCATTGATAACAGAGCCAAATACATACAAATACATATTACCTAGTATAAAATAGGTATTTTTACGAGATTTTTAAGGTTTAGCTAATGAATTTACAATAAGTATGTAATCATTTTAAGACCGTTCCAAAGTAGCTTCTGGTCGTTTCAGATCTCTGGGATTCATTACACATGCTTCTTATGGGTGTTCAGCATTACACGGATGTGCAAATAACCCCATTCAAAGCCCATTAGAAATGGTACTTAAGGTTAACTCTTAAAAGACCCTTTTTATATCATATTTGCATAACATTTGCACACAGAATAAAAACGGGACTCAGCACTCGAATACTATTGACTGCTCACATTTGTTGGTAGACACATGGACGTCAACAGCGTCCTTCTTCGCTGGGATATTTTAATTAAAGCTCCGACTTAAAGCAGAATTGCATCTTGACGTAACAAATGAGCAAGTCGACACCTCCACCTCCTCCTCCACCACCACAGATCTTTCATTAACTCTTCCATCAAACGACGGAGGAACGGAACATTTCTCCATCGCATTGGGAAGATACAAACAAACAAATTGGATTGGGAGAAAATTTGAAAGATTAACTCGTTGAGAATCTGAATTTGAAGACGACGTACCACGGAGGATTCCATTTCATTCTTTGGCTTCCCAAGACAATCCAAGTCACGGATTTCAGCATCCTTTGTACTATATACCTCGAGGACTCCTCGGTTGAAGCCTCGAGAGTCAGTCAAGTCAGTCCCTTTGTAATGACTTGACAAAATTGCATTTTATTTACTCCTCGGCAAGCAAGAGATACCCTCGGATCTTTACATTATACAATATATACCTACTTAATTTGCATAGAGAGCTGAGCTGAGTAAACCATCGAGCGAGGAGGAAGACGTTGGAATTCTTAAGAGTCTACCATTCTCAAATGGATTTATTTGACGAATTAATTACTAAATCCCCAACAAATCCCCATTATGGCCAAGTTGGGATTTTGTGCCATATACCTCTGACTCTTCCTCATCCACATCCAATTTGCCTAATTGAACATCACCATTTAATACAGCTAATGCTTTATAAATTACTTGCAACAATTCTGAAATAATCATAAATTGCCCCATGCTTTTTTCGCACCGTGTTTTACCATGTATCTGAGGATGTGTGTATGAGATGGGTTAATATGCAAATTAGCAATTAAGTTTCAAAGTTTTTGAGATATGGATTTTGAAGGGGGCTTTATTAGGGGTCGTAATGGATGAGGATGCCGCGGAACCCCTTTGCGTAGAGCTTTCCTTGAACTCTGAATCTCTTTCTTTTGGCGGTGGTTGGAACATAAAAGTTAAATGTATCTTTTAATGAGCCCTTATGCTCTCCTGATGGCCACTTGCAACTAGTAATATCTTAAAGTATTGCCCCCAAGGGGATTTCTTAACGAAGGTAGCTTCTTCCAGCTTCTTTCTCATCCCAGGCATATTTAAAATCTCAAAAGATCTTTCTCAATCCTGCCACTAGGACTCTAGGTGCAAAATAAGCATAGTCTGAGCAAGGTAGAGTAATTAAGAGCAGTTTTAGGTAGATAGTAGGCTGGTAAACCTTTTGTCTGATCGAGGGTGCGATTCACAGCAGAGTAGCATGTTGTAAACATGCCCTGGGATTCAATTGGGAGATAAACAACAGTTATTCTAATTAATATTTCTATATCTCGAGTTCCTCAGAGTACCTACCTTTGTTGGTGGTAGTGAGTAGTGAGTGAGTGCAAGGTGGGTGTAGGAGTCTAGTATTGTGTTTATTAGCACTGAGAAATAATAAAAACTCGACGGGGGCCGGCAACTCACTTTTTTGCTCCCTCAAATCATAAGCAAAAGTCAAAGTCCTCTTCGGAGAAACAATAATTAATCTCCCTATTTCTCTTGAATAGATGCCTCCTCTTCAAATGAAGCTCATGACCTTCACCTGCAGCTTAAGAACCTCTCCTCCGAGTTGGTCACACTCCGAAATCATTTTGATCGGTCCATACATAATGTCAACGGCCCGCAATCTCATCCTTCCATCACAAATGGACATGTCAATCGTTCAAATAGCGGAAATAGTGGTGTTAACCCTCTATTCTCATCTAATAATACTCATAGGAGCACCCCTGGACCACAAAATACAACAATCCCACCACATTCCTACCCTAATAAGCCTCTACCACCACGGCCGGGTAATGCTGGGACCCCTGCTCATCTTCTAAATGGCCAGAGTAATGGTCTCAACTCTACTTCAAACAGTTCCAGTGGAGGATATTATGTCAATCAGCATTTCTCGAAAGGTATCATTTGATTTTGTCATCAATAATAATATTAATTGTGGTTTTTACAGAGGTTATGCGTGGAAATTTTGGGTCAACTTCAGAGGGGAAGCCATCAGGGTCTGTTATCGGAACGACAACCACCACTACCAATGAAGAAATGAATTCTGAATCAAGTTTCAAGCTTTCTGCGACCACCTCTGCATCCACGGCCATCAAGCAGAGGTTGGGAGAGGTGGAGGATTTAATTCATTTATCAGGTCCACTCACGGAGGATGCTCTTATACGATGTCTTCAAGCGAGGACTGCCGCGTCTCGAAACTACGTAAGTTTTGTGCAAATATTGTAAGAAAGAGTTCAAAGGGGCTGCCGCCGAGGGAGGGTGTCATTCTTGATGAATTGTCCGTGGAACCCCCACGAAAGCGAGCTCATAAATATTCAGGCGACTTTTGCAGATTGCAGATGTTTCTATCTTCAAATGACAGATTAAAACACACACAGAATAGGCCAACTGGTGAGGACTCCGAGTGAACCTGGAGGTTTCTTCATCCCACTAATTAACTCAGCCAGATTGGAACTGCAAAACTCTTTTATAATCCCAGTTATCCTCAAACTGCGCGTAGATAGATACAAAGAACGCGATAAAGTTGGCCGTAGTGCATGTTCAAAGATCTACCTCTGATTATGATAATCTCCACTTTTTTATGCATGTGAAATGATGGGGATTTGCCGGTTGATTGTAATTGCAGGGCTATACTTTGCATGAAACCCTTTGAGATGAGACTCAGAACTGGATTCTGATCATTTGAGGGTGCAAGGCCGCCAATTAAAAACGGACCAACCCGATATTTAAACATTAGTTTTGCTCTCGAAACCTTTGATTTGCACACAGCCTCACATCCTCAAGAACATCCTTAAGAGGAATGTATAATCAGATGTTTTATAATGCCAGGCCGATGAGGAATGAAGTGCTCCGGGGGTAAAAAAAGATTGGACCATTTAATCTCGTTCCCCCTGAGTGTATCCTCCTATTCATTATACATAGATATTTGCTGAGGATGGTGGCAGACTTGCATCTCAGCGGGGATGCCCCTCTCGGCGGCACTTTAACCATCTCTCGAGCTTCTATTCAAATCTCAAATTGATTCTGAACGGAAAGGAATGCAAAAGGATG
>JAAZTK010001903.1:0-12544 GCA_036507255.1 Megalothorax incertus
AATCCTGTTTGCTTTATCCTATGTTGTTTGGCTGGGTTCCAGGTATCGTATATATCCATGTACAAAGGTACAACACCCTTATACATGGCTATATACCTTTACCATATTTATACTCTTACAAATATGTTTATTAGTAATTTATATCCGGTCTGTGGATATCTTTCCATGTAAATCAATCGGTTTCTTATAAACCCATTGATTATTTCCGGTTAGTCTCTCATTGACAACTTTGAATCTGTATTCGGTCTAGGTATAGAGAAACTAAGGGATTTACTGAGTGGGAGCTTAAAGGTTAAGTCCTCTCATATGTAACCAGTAGACATTAGATCACTATCCGTTTTGCATTCTAAATTTCATACTTTTTTTGGTAAATTATTTACGATGAATCCGATAAAATAAAAAATAAAAATTTATATCGTATCATATTACGCGTAGTTTTGTATCTCCATTTCTGTAAAAATCTCTTAAGTTATAATTTAAGAAATTAATTTTATTTATTTATTGAAATACCCATGTTTGTGGCTCAGCCGTGTCTAAGATGGCGAACAAGATGCCAAAAATTGAGGACTTCATTTTTGAATTCGGAACTTGAATTTAATGCTTAAAGTTCATGCAGTTTTATAGGAATTTTAGATGAACTGTCATTTTAATGTCAGTTTTAATTTAATGCTGTCTTTTATCGTATTTTATAGTATATACGGAATTTGGCATTTGGTACAATAAAAGACATTAGACAAAATCATTATCAAAGTTAAAAATCTGCTAAATAGACCTGAATAATTTTAAATTGGCAGACGTAAATACCTACATATTAAAATACCTTAAAAATGCACAATTTAATATTACATTATTGATCAAAAGCCAATAAACAGCTTATGTAAATTCTGCATGAATTTTTATTTTACGTCGATTTGGACAAATGTAACTTTATTCACTATTCATCTTTAAATTAAATTTGAATTCAAGATAAGCTTTAATCATATGGACATGGTTTAATTGCGGATGCAATATCATTAAAATCAAGCTTTGTAAAATCATTATGATCTCGGCTTCCCCTCTCCAATCGAATCACTTTCCCCGTGCAATCATAATGCTCATAAATAAAGAAACAATTATCATGAGTATGTACTGAAGACACCCGATCATTCCAACCATCAGGAAGTCGACGGCACTCATTTCCAGTAGTCCTGATGTCCGTTAGAGCGCCTGCAATTCAAAGAAAGTCTTATAAAAAAATAATTAAATTCTAAATTTTTAAACCTCCTTGATTGATGTCCTCAAAGATGGTTATATACGAGATGTCAGGGCAGTTGTACATTCTTTGAAGCTTTTGCTTATCCCTCCTTGTTAGGTATCCCTTCCTTCCCATATCTTGGATATTTGGATTCTGAAATATAAATTTTAAAAATTGATTTCGATGAATTTCGAAAAAATACTTTTGATGTCATCGTAGGCTGTCCGTTGATGGATTGATGGTTAGCTGGATAGTGCATAATGCTATAATAATCATAAGGAACGCCAAATGTATCCGAATCGGGTTTGATATCAAAATTTCGGTTATCCCCCGCGATATTGTTCCAATTTATCGTAACAAAATTATCTCGATCTGGGCGTACCATTTCGTGTTCAAAACCAAGAGCGTGATACATTTCGTGAACAGCTGCTTCAAAACTAAAACAATTTGGGGCTAAATTAAGGATTTGGCGACCACCTTGTTTCCCTACGAAGGAGTTACATAGGGAGCTATGTCTTGCAATGAAGATGTAATCATTTGAGGCTGGTGGATCAGGACCCCAGGTCACTTTGATGCAAGAATATTTAAGGATCTCACAGATGGCGGATACAATTCGATCCCTTTCCCATTGATTGAAATTCCCATCAATCTGGAAATGAATTCCACCCGACCATCTGTAATTATCACCCCGAATTCCGGATTTTGTGGAATTTACGCTCGGAAGAATTGAAGAAGATCCGATTTGGATTGAAGAGAATAGGATTACAAATCCCAGAATTAATATATTCATTTTTATTTTTAAATTTTTGAAATATACAGGTACTATCCGTAGCTTTATAATAAATATAATTAATAATGAATGGATTCTGATCTATTTATACATAAAAATATTCATAATTTATTTCCTCAAGTGTTTTAAAATTTAAATGCTTAATTTTAAGCATAGCATTGAAATATTGCAATTTATTCAATGAAGATCGATAAATAGTTTGTGGCATACTTTTAAAAATCCTGATTAATGGGTGGACTTGAAAAGGATCTTGTTTATTTGATTAGCTTCATCTACAAAAGAATAATTTATCGTATTATTCTAAAGGTTTTATGAATATATATTTTTAATCCAAAGATAATTTAAAATCCAACAATAATACAATATACTTAATTATATTATTACTGACAAGTAAATCCCAAGAGTCCAGACTCCTACCCAAATGTCCAAATATGAAATAATGCTGGATTTGTTTTTAAATTAAAACTATTTAATATTTTACCATATGCTTAATATAAATCAGCTCCTGTTATATTTACAAATTTTTTATTTCGTAAAAAATTATGGAATTCCAGGCAATTCTGAATTTTATTGAATTTTTAAAAGCTAACGATAAATCACGATGTCATTCATTCTTTGTCTTAAATCTTAATTAATAGTTTAAAAGTACCAGCTTAGAAAGAATTTTTCTAAATACATTGCATTATGAATGTCTCGTCTTGAGTTTCTTACCTTAAAAAGATAATTAAAATTATTATTGATCAAAGGAATTTGCAAAGATTTAAAAAAAATCAAAAAAATCAGATTTGATTTCATTTGATTTGAGGCAAATTGAGACCCATTTAAATGTGTCCAAAAACTGCGGGTTTATTCAAAAATTGAAATTCGATTTCAAACTCAAAGTTCACGGAACATTACATTACAGCTTTGACAATTCTTTTCTAATTAACGCTAATTAATTAATTAATTAAGGCAAAGTATGAGTGAGAACTTGCGATTTATTCGGGGGAATAAGGATAAGTCGCTCTTTGACTTCCGGAGGTATGTAAAACCTTTAAAAAATAATGTCAAACTTGTTCCAAAAATTCCAAATTAAATTGTCTATTTTTTCAGCGAGTTGGACAACCCCCTTGCACCGAATGTCGTCCTAATTTCTAATGACAATGTCAAGGTCAAGGGTCACCTCATCATTCTCGCTACTTGTCCATATTTCCGTGAATTGTTCAAGAAGGACAAGACCAATGGACCAGATTACAAGGTGTATCACGAGCCCTTTTCTGGGGACATCATCGAGCTTGTGATCAGGTAATTAATTCATTTAATTTTAATTATATTATAGGCAATTTACTAAATAAGAATCTAATTTATTTAAATATGTACTGTAGATATATTTACAATGGAGAATACGCGCTGCTGGAACTCGAGAAATTACCGGAAGTCCTTCGAGCCACATCCAAAGAAAAATATAACATCCCAGTTCTGGCCAAAGGTTACCTCCTCAAACAGTTGGAGTCTCGTGGATGTCTCAATCAATCAAATTGGCATTTGTTCTACAAGGATGGAATTAAATTGAGCTCGGGCGAGAAGTATTTCAATCGGATTTACTCCTTTTTGAAGGAAAAAGACCCAGATTTTTATAAAAGCGAGCAATTCAAGAGTTTGACTTATCGGGAGGTTATTAAATACTGTTTTTAAATTGTAATAATTCAATTTAATTATTTTAATATATATTTTATTTATTATTTACAGGTTTGCAAAATTATGAAGTCTCCAAATCGTCCATTTGAATCCGATACAACACTTATGGAAGCTTTCATCATTTGGTCCATGTGGGCAAGAGAGCACACGGGAGCTGGAATGGATCAATTGGCAGAACTGAGCAAAATATGTACAAATCCCATCCAGGAGGTTGGAATTCCTTAATTAAATTTAACTATAAAATTCTAATCGAATTTAAAATTAAATAGATGCAAGCAACGCCTAATGATCAATTACGACCCTCACTGACATCCTCAGCTCCAGCTAGTTCCAATGCAAATGACAAAATGGATTCTACACGGTACACCAGTCACTTCTTCTGCCGACAACTAGCTGCTACCGCCGCCACTACCACCACCACCTACATCAATAACAAGGAGCACCTACTACAATCCCCTCAAGGTATTTATTTACTGTATTTTAAATTAATTAATTAATTATTTAATTAATTTAAATTCAATAGTCTCAACTCTAAGCACACCAGTTAAAAGTTGGGATTTAACACCACTCCGAGAGGAACCTTACGTAGAGCCGATCAATGGGATTGTATACCCTCATTACTTACCAACACCTGAGCGCCCTGGAAGATTGACCAACCAGCTCCGTTATATCCAGACAAATGTCCTTAAAGCCGTTTCGAAGCACAACTTTGCTTGGCCTTTCCAGCAACCTATAGACACTATAAAATTGAATATTCCCGTAAGTACTACTATTAGTACTAGTAATTAAGAGTTCCTAATTAAATTAAATTAATGTCATTTAATTATAGGAATACCATCAAATTATCACACGGCCAATGGATCTGGGAACAATTAAAAAACGGCTAGAAAATCAATATTATATTAGTGCAATGGAATGCATTAATGATTTCAAGACAATCTTCACAAATTGCTACATTTTCAATAAACCTGGGGAGGATGTTGTTCTAATGGCTCAGAAATTGGAAAAGATCTTTCTGCAAAAAGTTGCAGATATTCCCCCAGAAGAGTTTGAAATTGATACAGGTAAAAGAAATGGGGGTGGAGGAAAAGTGGGAGTACCAAGAAATCGAGCTATTACAAGTACAGTTACATCTTCAACTCAACAAGAACCATCTGCTGCTGCAGTGAGTTCCACTCCTACAAGTAGCATATTTCCCTCTGGTATGGGTGGAATGAATCATCAAATGAGTATGGCCCAACAAATGTCAATGGCCTGTGGACAGCAAGGAATGTATCCTCCAATGTTACAACAAACACCCTATTCAAAAATGTATCCCACAAATGTAAGGAATTTTACAAAGTTCCCGAAAATAAATTGATTTTTAATTTAATTTTTATACGATATATTCAGGTTAAGAAGGGGGTTAAAAGGAAAGCAGATACAACAACTCCTCAAGCATTCGGCCGACAAATCCCCACCACAAAGCCCAAGAAACTCAAAGGGTCGTTGAAAGCATGCAATGAAATTCTAAAGGAATTGTACTCCAAGAGGCATACTGTAAGTATTGTATTAATTAGAATGTTTAAAATTGCATTTAATTTATAATTTTTTGCAATAGGCATATGCTTGGCCATTCTATAAGCCTGTGGATGCCGAGTTATTAGGTTTACACGACTATCACGACGTAATTAAAAAGCCCATGGACCTAAGCACAGTCAATGTAGAGTCTTGTTAAGACACTTTATAAAATTATAAATGGTTTTATAAATTGGTAAATTTTTATAGCAAAAAATGGATGCCCGAGAGTACAAGAATGGAGCTGAATTTGCGGCTGATGTTAGATTAATATTTACCAATTGTTACAAGTATAACGTTCCAGATCATGACGTTGTTGCAATGGTGAGAGATTTAATTTAATTTTAGGTCCATCATTAAGATTCATTATAAAAAATTCCTTTAGGCTCGTAAACTTCAAGATATATTTGAGAAGAGATTTGTCAAAATCCCCGATGACCTTCCAGATGATCCTACAAGGTCAAGCAGCGAGGGTGCGGATGAGAGTTCTGCTGGTGAAGACTCTGGAGAGGAAGAACCAGAGGAGGAGCGACAAAAGAAACTTAAAGTCCTTCAAGATCAAGTAATTAAAATTGAATTAGATTTGCTTTTGGGTTTAAATTAATTCTTGCTTCCCTTTCTCGTTTTTCAGTTACAATGTTTGCAAGCTCAGATGAATCCCCTGATGGATTGTAACAAATTAAAACAAGGGATGTCACAAGTTTCTTCTTTCCCTCAAGTCCCCTCTGCAGCTAATGCCGCAAAGGCTTTCAAAGGGCCTGGGAAGAATGCTCTTCAGCCGATGGCAACGTCCACGGGCTCACCAACTTCAAATGCTGTTAAAAAACAAATGACTGATCCACGAACGGCCAAGTGGAAGGTTAATGAGATGAATCAAGGTTCAAATACACCTCTAGGGTCTGTAGCAAGCACAAATTCTCTGAAAAGTCAAGTGCGACCCCCTGTCCCAAATCCAATGGTTCCTTATACGAGTACTGCCCCTCAAGGAAGTGGCGGAGGACATGGCTTGGAGTTGGCCAAGACGAAAACTCTCTTTAATGACAAATTCCAACAATTTCGTAAAGCGGCAAAAGCAAAGGTTGATCGTGAAAAGGGTATTCGATGATTAATTATGAAAAATTCAAAGAGTACATAATATTCTAACCCGTAATTCCAGCACTGTTAGAGAATTTGGAACGAGCGAGAAGACAAAATGAAGAGGCTGGACGTCAACGTGCGCAAATTGAAGCTGAAAAGCGTCAGCAACAAATGGAGGAAGCAATTGAGAGAGCACCATCAACTCATAATGTTGCTGAACTTCTTCCAAAGTAAGGCTTAGGATTACGGATTGTTTTTTTAAGATGTTAAGATGGCATAGCCCGGATATTACATAATGAATATTCTGTTTACAGAGCGGCAACCGCAATTTCGCGTGAACAATTGAGCGCTATTAGCTCTCCATCTTCTGGGAGTTCAATGGACAGCGAAAGAACTGAAAGGGAGCGTCAGCGAATGCGGGAGAGTTTCCTGAACGGAGGAGGAGACGAAGAAGCGGTAAGTATTTAAGTTGTACATGTGCCATATTTACTTGATTTTATATTTAAAAAATTTACTTTTTGCAGATATGAATAAGCATCCGAGTTGTTAGCAGCTTTCGAAGTGGAGAATGTTTTTTTACATATTATTACAAACTCAATCAACTTTGTCGCCTTTATAATTATTTTTACACCTTCATTTAATCATACCTTAATCTCAATTAATTAATTAATTAAGAACTTTTTGCCAATCTCTCTTCGCCTTTGGAGATGTGGATGGACGCCTAAGAAGAAACTCCGAAACCTCTATAATTTTATATCGTAAAAATTTTGTATGGATTGCATCTAGAAATTAAATTAATTTTTGCTTTACAAACCTCTAACTTTTACTAATCTCCAAAAAATTACAATTATCTTTATCAGTTCTTATTAGCAAAAGAAATTAGATCTTAGGATTAGTATTAAATTCATGAATTGTTTAAATAAAATTTATATTTCCCATCATCTTTATACTTTTTCGAAAAATTCAATAAAAAAATTTGTTCAGAATTTCTTAAAATTTTGCATTACGCTTGTTGTAATATTTTACTTTTAAAATATTCACCATTACCTAATTAGTGATTAGGTTAAAATATAGATATAATTTTATTATAAATTATTTTTAAATCAAAATTGACATTATTCATAAATGAAATTTTCCATTGATGCGGATTTTTTATTCATGTCAAATTTTGAAATTAGGATATCGCTTTATATCAGTATATCTATGTCGAACTCTATATATTTTTTATGCGCTATTACTTATTAGGATTAATGAAAATAATATACATATTCTATTGTAGTTCAACCTAAAAATTTGAATGTTAATTCATTACATAAGGAATCATTATGAGATCAAGTTGAATATTTTGGATCCAGATTCCAGGATTCCAGGTACGAGTTTGATATATTCGTTTACTACCTAATCGTACTATTGTAATATTATAAGTTAAAAACCTTAAATTACATGATTTAAAATTAAACATTAAACTCGAGGATACATATTTATATGTCGGAAGTTGGACCGCATATTCGTAAAGAATGCCATTACGCATACCATTATTTCCCGTATAAATGTTGTACTAAGTACTAATATTCATAAATTGCTCTATCCGTAGTCCGTACATAAGCAATAGCAAATACAGATTACGATATAGGGTAGATACCTAATAGGACCATAGGTTATACCTAGATAGGTCGATATCTGAAATGTAGGTAAACCCAAATTGCAACTTGTTTGAGTTTCAAGGACACTCCTTCCTGCTTCTTCCTCTGATTATCCATTATCCAACCCATAATTTCATTTCATATCAAAGGTCGGTATTTGACGAGTAGAATAAATAAATTATCGCAAAAGCAATTTAAAATTAACGATTTACGGACATTTTAACAATATTGTGTGAAGTTATAGTATAGTATTTATCCTCCAACAAATTATTTCAAAATAAATATCAGTATTAAAGCAAAACTCATTTCTAAACAGGATAAATGGAATTCCCTCCACCTTATACTCCAGTAGAGGGTGCTGCACCTCAGCCATATAATCCCTACTTCAACAACGGCGCCCAGGTCAACTCCTTTGACCCAAACTATCGGGTCATTTGCATAGGGCTCTCTCGAAGAGATCGAATTGAATTAATTGGATTTCAAGATAAAGGTCTCATAGATCAAATGCAAAATGCTATCGTCTCTGGGTGGGGTCGACCAATTCAACAAGTTGCAAAATTAGGTGAGAATTTGATTGAGATCAAGATTTCTGGAAACCCGTGGACAGGATTTGGGGAGGATTCTGTGAGTGCTAGGAGGCTTTTATCCCATGTCCTAATTTGCATGGCCCAGAGTGGTAAGTTAGCAAATTAAATACACAAATATTTGCAAAATTGATTCCAAAATTCGCAAATTTGCGAATTCCAGGCTGGAATTTGATCCAATCGGCAGATATAACCAAAAGCCAATGGGATAAGGACACCCTCTATTTTGAGCCAGCTCAACCTGACCCCGAAACTCGAATGTTTGCCGTTAGTTTCAACATGTCTGACCGAATTCGGTTAATTGGATGCGATGAGTTGTACCCTACGCTGAAAGAGGTGGTAGCCACCTATTGGGCTAAGGGGATCCAGGCTGAGAAACATTATGCTGGATCATTGGAAATCAAATTAAAGGGTACTCCATTTTATGAGATCGGCATGGGGTCATCCCGAGCAGCTGCCAAATTCCTTTTGGGTCAAATCATTCAGGCATTCCGGTTTAAAGGTTACAAATTATACACATCATGTGATATCAGTATGGGACACGAAGGACGAGATCTGGAAACTTGGGTATTCCGAAAGATTACACCTTTATACCATTGAAAATCATTCTATACGATAGTTTATTTCAAAAATTACCAAAAAAGTATTAAAAATTAAAATACATATATTTAGATAAAAATGCTATACTTAATATATATTTTATTGTATCGTATTACGAAACTTTACTAGAATATCTAGGTAGTACTACATTATATTAGCAGAATATCAATCAAAATATCAAATAAATAAATCTTAAATTCAGCAACCTCCACCACCACCTCCACCACCACAATCTCCTCCACTAAAACTACTACTTCCTCCACAATCTCCTCCACTACTCCAGCCTCCTCCAGAACCACCTCCTCCTCCGCTAGACCAATCTGGATTTGAATATCCGGTATTTCCCGTTCCAAGTCCAAGTATTACGGTGTCATTATTCTGATGAGGTGTTGTAGTAGTACCAGACATATGACGCCATGCACCTGTATCAAAGATAAATAAAGTATCGATTTTTTTTAAAAAAATCCCAAACTTGTCCCTCAAAAACTAACCATTTGATTGTCTTTTCCTACGCATATTCTCATCAGATCGTTCATTACAACACCCGCCTTTCTAAAATTTAAAGAAATTAAATAATTATAAAATTTCTAATGAATAATATTTAATTCGAAAATCTTACACAAATGGTTATCCCTACAACACAAGTCAGTAACGATATTAAGAGTACAATAACGAATATGATTATGCCGACGAATTCCATCATTTTATACTGACATAAAAAATCCCGGTATATTGAAGATAGTTTAAATAAAAAGTAGGTAGGGTACTATAATTTAAATGAGATAAACCATAAATTACATTTACTAAATTCTAACTCGAAAAAATAAAATCACATTTTTTCCAATTTAAAATATGATAGCAAAATTTTATTTATAGGCTCCTAGTTTTACAGATATTTATTTTAAATTAAAACTTTTAATGCACACCTTGATTTTAAAAATACAAATCACAAATGAAATGATTCAGAAATCTTGTGCATGCAAAGTTTCTTCGATTCATATTCTTATTCTCAGAATTTTTAAATAGGTAAAAAATTCACGTGCGCCGTGAATTCCAAGTATCCGTATACCTAATATTGTTAATGACTAATCCTAATCCTAAGATATATGATATACGAGTATCCTAATGCCCACAGTCTCACTAGCTTAGCCTAAGGATAAGTAAAATATCGTAAATTGGTACAAAAAAAGTTATAATATAATTACGGAGGAGTTTTATCCTATAGGACTCCCCATAAAGTATAGACTAATCGTAAGTACCAGTTTCATTTCAGCCATGAGATGCATTTTGTTATTATTTTTGTGCTATGCACAATTAAATCATAGTGTGCTTGCTTACTAACAAAATGCATATACTCCTATATTAAAAATTTTAACATGTTTCACCGAATTCGGATTGTGATGAGTTGTATGCTACGTTAAAAGAGGTTGTAGCCATCTATCGGGGGAAAGGAATCCAGGCTGATAAACATTATGCCGGATCACTGGAAATCAAATTAAAGGGTACGCCATTTTATGAGATCGGGACGGGATCATCACGGGATTATCACGGGGCCAAATTCCTCTTGGGTCAAATCATTCAGGCATTCCGGTTTAAAGACTTCAAATATACAAATCATATTCATGTGATATCAGCGTGGGCCATGAAGACCGTGATCTGGAAATTCTGGAAATGTCTTTCGGAAGATTACACCTTTATATCATTAAAAATTTCTCTAAATATATTTTATTCCAAAAAACGACAAAAAAATATGTGCATATTTAAATAAAAATATTTCATTGTATGTAATATTACGCGAACTATTGTATAATATCAGTTTCTGTGTATATCTTAAATTCAGCACGCATCCCCATCTCCGCCCCCGCCACACCCTCCTCCGTCACATCCTCCTCCTCCTCCAAACCCTCCACCATCTCCTCCTCCACTTACACCTCCACCTTCTCCACCTCCTCCACTCCAGCCTCCTAAATCTCCTCCTCCTCCACCACTCCAGCCCCCTAAATCTCCTCCACCTCCACCACCCCAGCTTCCTCCGGAATCTCCTCCTCCTCCTCCTCCGATAAACCAATCCGAATATGAATATCCGGTATTTCCCGTTCCTCTATGTATTACGGTGTCACTATACAGATGAGGTGCACCTGTAGCAAAGATCAATTATTTTTTTAGGAAGAAATCCTCGACTTGTTTTATTAAAACTAACCATTTACTAATTGTTTTTTCCAACGCATATTCTCATCTGGCGTTTCATCACAACACCCGTGTATCTAAAATTTAAAGAAATTGAAAAATTAAATTGTATTTTTGTATTTAATGATATTTAATTCCAAAATCTTACACAAACGTTTATCACCAGAGTACAAGTCAGGATAAAAATTAAACCTCCAATAACGAACAAGAATATACCGACGAGCTGAATCATTTTATAAAGATAATACCTTTAATAGGTATTATATTTGTGATTTAGATTTTAGCGAAATAAACCACTAATTAGATATAATATCGAACTAAGGATAAGTAATATCACATATTTATTTTTTTCTAATTTAAAATATGATACCTTTATGATACCATTTTATTTATATGATATTTATAGGCTCATAGCTTTACAGATACAATACTTATTTTAATTTTAATGTACACCTTGAATTTGAAGAGCCAAATCACTTAAATGCAATGGAATGATTCAGAAATCAGGATTCTCGTGGATGCAAAAGTTGCATTCAAATCCTCAGGAATTTATAAAAAATCCAGTGCGCACTTCCAAGTAAACCTAATCTTTAAATATATATGCATCTTAATTTCCAGTCTCACTACCCTGGCCTACCTCATAACTAGTATCGTTGTCGCAAATACAATAAACAGGTTTGTATATATGTATCGTATAATGTAATTACGGAGGAGTTCTATCCTATTATACTCACATATATACTATTTAAGTACGATATAAGCCCAATCGCAACCATTGCATTGCAAAAACCATTTTAAGAACATGTTATAAATATAATTATCTGTATATTGATGCTTTTGCAGCTTTGCTATTATTTTTGACTCTAAAATTAAAGCATGTGGCGTTTGCTTAACTGGCAAAAGTAATACCTAATACTATATTACAATAGTATAGCTGTTTCACAAAATTCAGTTCGCTTGGGTAGATGTAAGAGAATAAACAGAATTGCGCAAAACAATTGCTAAGGTTCATGAACACTCCCCCATAGGGAGGCGGAGCAAAAAATAAATATCATCTTCGAATTCAGGAGGTCAAACTACCTACTGGGACCGAGTTTCGTAACATTTTAGGCTAGCCATAAATAAAAAATTTAGAAAATTTGACACTCCCCCCTGGGGTCACCGGTGGGCGGAGCAAAAAAATAAATATAAAATT